>NDXZ01005902.1:0-46583 GCA_003055125.1 Paykullia maculata | reverse complement strand
AACGTCGTCGTCTTGTATTGCCGACGCCAAATAGAATAAGGGTGAATATTAAATAAACAGAGAGCTTTCAGTTTGTTTAACACTAAATACCTCTTATCAGTCGAATTTTTTAATGAAGAAACTCCTAGTTTTGATTTGAATATAGTAAATTTAAAGCTATGGAGTTTAAAAAAAAAGTACACCTGGTACTTACATGGGTTAGTAGTACCTTTTTTTGAATTTTGTATTCAGTTTCTATTAAGATTAAAGTTTTTTTAAAATAGTTTTTCTCAGCCCCGAAAGAAAGGGCTTATTAATTAAATTTATCAAATATCAATATTATTGATAAAGCATGGTGCAGAAAAGATTTTTTTTCTTTTGATAGTGTTTGAATTGCTTTAATTGTATACTACTTTTCCCTTACCTTAATATATCTGTAGTTTATCTCAAAGCTGCAAAACAATAATTTTTTTGTGTAAAAAAGGAGGCAGAATTTTTTTTTTGTTTATATCTCAGGTTATTAATGGATATTGCTAGTTTTCAATACCAATTTTTTCAAAAGTGTTTCCTAAAGTTTGATACCTTATACAAGTCTGGGCGACCTGTGGGAGCTACGAAAACTTGATTTCAACCAACACACGGACAGACGGATAGACAGGCAGACGGACATGGTTAAATCGACTTCCCTTTCTATAAGGATCCAGAGTATATATAGGAATGACAAACTTATATACACCCTTGCCACAATTGTGAAGGGTATAAAAAAGGCTCAATAAATATTAATTATCTAATTAATTATAATCATTTGTTAAAGAAATCAAATTTGTGACTTTGTTTTTGTTGTTAGTATTATATGAAATGCTTACAAGAAATTCGGCTTTCAAGATTTATTGATTTAATTAGTTGGTGTTTTAGTGTTTTCATTGTATTTATTTGTTGATTGTACATTTGTATGCGTTTTACGAAGTACAAAATATGCAGACTTGTGTTACTGTTTTGCTGTGAAATGTTTTGGAGTAACTTTTGTTATCCTTTGCAGGCCTTTAACACCCATATCCACATATTTGTCCTGTATTATGTGATTTTTGTTAGGAAAAGAGGGTTAGAAAAGGATGAATTCTTAAAGCATAACTAATTTTTAATAAATATTTATAAGTAAAAGAGGTGTTCGGCGAAATCTAACAAAAATGGATTTAGCTGCGCAGGGGCTTATTGAGTTCGATTTAAAAGCTACTATTGTCCTCTTCACCTGTAACCTTTTAACATCTTTCTAACTTTTGCTCTTAAGACGTTTTTATATCGTATGTATTTTGTGTTAAATGTTTTACTAAGAAAATATGTTTAGTATTTTTGTTCATATTTCAACAAAATTTTTTTTACATAATTAGCGCAAACTTTTGTAAAAACAAACAAATTTTAAACAAAGTTTTTTAACATTAAAAAAAAGATTCAATAAAGTGGGCTACTACAGTCAAGACCAAACATACGTTGGTATAAGTCTTACTAACTATTTGTATAATTATATATATTTGTACTATATATATATAGTACAAATATATTTACTTGAAACACGTATTTCTTTAAAATCAATTTTTTTAAATTGATTGCTTATGGCATTCTTCTGGGTTTGTAGTTATTTTTATTGCAAAAAAAAAAAACACACACACACATTCAGACATATTTCACATAAGAAGCCCATGTACCAAAGTGCAGTATATTTTTCACAATGCTTTTATATTTCTTGTTATTGTATTTGTAGCGTAAACATGTGATATATTCGCTCATACATAAATTACGCACACACATACATACATAGATACATATCAAAATACAGTTTGATTTTTCGGCGAAACAATAAAATCTAATCAAAACTCTGCAGCATCGTATGAATTTAAATGAAAGTTCAAATAATTTTTATGCTCATGCTGGTATATATATGTGCCAGACGTATTTATGTATGTTTGTGTGCAGAAGTATTTCTTTATATAAATGTTACGTAAGGAAATAAGAAATGCAATAAAAATAAAATTATATATGTGATTGTGTGTTTGTGCTTGTTTATGTCAAATAAGATTTGTTATTCAACTAAGTTTACTAAGAACTTGGTCGAGTACTAGGCCTTGATTATTTCAGTTTGTTGCACAACTTTAGCAAATTGTTGGGGTACTTAGTCAGCTGTCAAAGGTACCTTAGTCAAAAAATGTATTTATCGTTATTATTTTATTCTTTCTATCTGATAAAAAAGGTAAATTTCATATATTTTAAATGGTTTACCCAATTATTATTATTTTTTTTTTTGCAAGAATTTTGATTAACAAATTGTTAAACTAACTGGCAGTATAACTTTGTATATAGTAAAAACATTAAAGGGCAACTATTTAGAAACGGTATTTCCAGAATAATTCAAAATCAACTTAGCACGGTTTTTCCTTATACTTCGCCATTTTAAGCATATTTTTGCATTGCATCACAGCGTAATTTATACAACTTAACCTTAACTTAATTATTTTTTCTATTCTTACGGAAATATTCATGAACTAAATTTATTGCAGCTCATGCAAAACAAGAACACCAAAGGTTGTTTTAAGCAATTTAAGTCATGTATGAAGATTTCTAGCATTAAACTTGAATATGAACAGTATACAAGTTAAAGTTGCAAGTGGCATCAGGTATGAAACAAAATATAAATATTCAATGCTAAAATCTGAGCATTTTGTGATTTAGGCTCAAAGAAAAATGTTGGTAAGAAATATACATTTTTTTTGGTCCACATTTATCTACTACAATATTGTTTTTTTTATCGAGGCTGCAAAACCTTAGCCTTACTTTAAACAATATTGTTTTTAAATAGTTTATAAACGTTTTGCTTATTTTTATTTCACAGCGTGTGAAACAATTTTAGGTCAAGTTTAAAATTAATAACGTAGTTAGAACAAAGCTTTCCATATCTTTGAACAAGTGTTATCTCTTTTTTGGCCCTCTCCCTTGTTAAAGAAGGCAAAACTATATAAAGCAGAAATATCTGCCCTATTTCTTCTTTTTTTTTTTTTAATAAAGTTTCTGAAGATACAAAATATTTTGTGGTGGAACTTAATGTTAAGCATTAGCTTAAAAAAATATTTTATATAACAGTTAAATAAAAAAAAATTGTTTGTATATAACAGTTTGACTACAGTTTAAGTATAACAGTTTTGTTTATTGTCGGTTTTTGAAAAAAAATATCTATCAGTTCATTTATTTAAACAATATTGTAAAAAAACATTAGGTGATCGATATAATTAAAAAATAAATGCAGTATAGCAGTTTTTAAGTTGAAATATTTTTATAACAGTTTGGTTTTTATGAAAAATTATGATTGTCGTTTGTTTTTTTTTATATATAATTTTTTTCAACAGTTTATTTAAAAGAGACTACTGTGTATAACAGTTAGTACCGATGAAGACGTTATATATATAACAGTTTATATTTTGTAGAATGTTGTACTTAGAGTCTGTTTTTAACATTTCGAATATCTGTGGCGCTATAGCTATAGCATATCTCAAACGAGATGTTTGCCTTTATACACCCAGAATAATTTTTATTGAAGTTCTTTTAGATGAATTTTTTTTCTTAGTTTTTAACTACAATTTTGTTTTAAGTTTACAATAATTTTATTTTACAACTTCAGTTTTAAAATTAACTACATGAAACAGAGACCTTCTCAATGGCATACGAAATCGTTTTTTTGTGTTATTAAACTTTTAGCTGCCACAACTCTGTGTTGTTGTACTTAACTGGTATAAATGTTTATTTGCAGTTGAAGAGTAAATTAATTTGTTCTTAAATGCATGACTAATTTTACAGTAATTTTTTATGCATTGTTTGCACAAATTTACAAGTATACCCTAGTACTATATATTTTTTTTCATTTCTTACAATTAAGGTTAAAAATCAATATAGAATAAAAGAAATACCAAAAAAAACCCATGAAATTTTTATGAAGGAAAAAATAATACAATAAGATTTTTTTTTTTAAACAAAAGCCAAAATACGGAGTATATGTAAATGTGCTTTACTTATGAATGAGTATTATAACAACTACATATATACATTAGTACATACATACATATATACATTCATACACTTATGTTTAAATAATCATACAAAAGATAAAAAATCCCTAAAGCTCTGGATGAAATCGTGTAAAAAGTGAAAAGAAAAATAAATATTGAAGCAGCAACGGCAAAAGTAATAAACGGCGATGAGTTGTGGCAACAAAAGCAACGAAAAAATGATATTTATAAATTAATGTAATAAAATTCACATTTAGCTTATTTTAAGATTAAAATATTACAATGGAAAAACTAAAGAGGGAAGAATTTATAACAAAAACTCATAATAAATACACGCTCAAGGTCCAAAAATATGTTGGCTAGAAAATTACTAAAGCAGAGGGGAAGATGAAAAACATATAGTTTGGATTAAAACAAAGCATTTGTTGATATTACTTCAACTATTCTTCCTTGGCTTGGCGTGAAAATTAAAACAACTTTACATCTATTTTTTTTGCAATATTAATTTTTCATAAAATTCAGGAAAAATGTAAAAAAAAACAATCAAAAGCATTTCTTTTGGCCTTCTACTGGCAGTGGCTGGCAGAAAACTAAAAAACCATTTAACTATACATTTGCAAAAAACACAAACACTTATACACATTCTCATATACATACATATATAAATATACACTTTTATTTACATACACTTATACACATTTTTTCACTTACAAAGTCAATGTGCAAAGTGCTTAAAGTTTTTGCATAAAAATTTCATAAATACTTTATGAGTACTTAAACATATAAAATTTAAATATTCTACCAACTCTCCTCAATTCCTTGTTTTTTCCTCTGTTTTGTTTTTCTGCTGTGTTTGTAACGCGAGTTTTCTTGAAATTATCCTGCATTACTGAATTAAATTTAATAATAAATGCGTTTCATTTTCAAGCTGCTTGTAAATAATATTTTCTCGGTCTTTTAGTTAAATTTTCAAGTTGTGCCTTGCACTATAGCCAGAAATTGCTGAGCTTTTAATAAGCCCTTAAAATTTAGTTTTCTTTTCTTTATTTTATAGTTTAATATAGTTATGAAAAAAGAGAATTTTTCATTTTTGGCCATATGAATAGAAATTTTGGGAAAAATCCCAAAAAATAATTTATCCTAAGCACTACACAATCTGGCACAATTATCCCTTTTTTAGGTTCTTTAATTTACGATTAAAAAATATTCTTTTAAAACTTCCAAAATGCCCCAATCTTAATAAAAAAATGTTCTCTTAACAATTTTCTATACAAATTATTTTCTTTGAATAATTTAAAATAAAAAAATTTTTTATAAAAAAAAATGTAACTGAAAGTTTTACTTTTTTGAAATCTACCTTTTTATATAAAGAATTTCGCAAAAAAATACTCTCTTTACTCTCCTAAATAAAATACTTCTTTCTTAAAAATTTTTATATGAAAAAGAGCTTCTAAAGAAGGATTTCTTCATTTAAATATTCTGTAAGAAAGATTCTTATTCATAATAGTTATAAATAAAAATTAAATTAGACTTCTTCTAGAGACTTTTTCTTCTAGACTTCTTAGAGCAAATATATTCCCTTTCTCAATATAAAATATTTTCTCTAAAATAATATTTGTTAAACATTATTTTCTCTTAAATAGTACCGAAAGAAACTTTTTTTGTTTTTAACAAAATATAATTATTTTTTTTGATAATATTTTAGAGAAAGTTTTTGCCAAAAATTTTCTATAGAAAATTTCAATGTCAATAGCATTTACTTACACCTAACATTTTTCTATACAAAATATTTTTTTTATTAATGTTTTTCCTTTTAAAAATTTTAATGGAAAACTCGTATCTCTTTAAAATTGTATAAGTAAATACATATATATATATGGTTTTCTCTCCAGGTAATTTTCTACAGAATATTCTATATCACATTAGAAAAATTTCATCATTTCTTGAACATTTTTTCACCCTTACAATTTCCTATAAAGTATTTTATAGCTTTATATTTCTTAATAAAAAAATTTCTCTCATTACCTAAAAGAAATTTGTTCTCTTTTTAAGCTTTTTGTTTCTCTTATTTTTAAAAAGAAAACCTTTAACAAAAATTTTTTTTTGTAAAGCTTTTTCAAAATAAGACTTCTGCTGCTGAAAGTCATCTATAATAAACTATTTTTCTTAGTCATTTAAAAAAATTTGATAGCAAAAAGATTTGATACAATTTTCTGTTTAAAAAGAAATTTTTTTTATTAATATAAAACTAATAAATATATTTTTTCCTTTTTTTTTTTCTTTTTAGAACGCAAACTGTTTGTTGGTATGCTAAATAAGAAACTGAACGAGAACGACGTACGTAAATTGTTTGAAGTGCACGGTGCAATTGAAGAGTGTACGGTGTTGCGTGATCAAAACGGTCAAAGTAAAGGGTGTGCATTTGTGACATTTGCCACAAAACACGCAGCGATATCAGCGATTAAAGTAGTAAATTTCAAAACATTTTTTCCTCTTTTTTTTTGGTCTTAAATACATTACCAATAACCCCTCAAAACTATAGCCATAAGGACAAACCAAAAAATCATTTATGTGTTAAAAAAACAGCAAAATTTTTTTTTAAAACTAAAATTGCATTTTGCAAACTGTTAACTGACAGAGTAAAAAATATTGTCTATGTTTTTAAGCAGAAAAAACAACCACAAACAGAAACTTAAAATTTATTGCCTACAAACAACGCGTTTTTTTTATATAAAGACTGACCAGCTGACAAACACAATCACCACTAACAGCCAACACTAACTTTTACAACTTTGTTAAACTTGATTTTATATTCATGTTTTTTTTTCTTTTTAAGTTTATTCCTTTTTATATTTTAACTTTTTATAAACATTTCCATTTCTTTTTTTTCAACCAGACTTTAAATCAAAACAAAACTATGGAAGGTTGCACTTCACCATTAGTTGTGAAATTCGCTGATACCCAAAAGGAAAAAGAGCAAAAGAAATTCCAGCAAATACAAGCAAATCTATGGAATTTAGCGACGAATATTAATATACCTTTGGGTCAAACAGCGACAACGGTCTCGACGCCCATGCTAACCAATCCACCCCAACAGGCGAGTCCTGTGCTGGGAGCAGATGCTATAACGCCAGCATCATTGCAGTTATTGCAACAATTGCAGGCAGTCGGCTTACAACAGCAACTATTGCAAGGTATATTTTGTTTTGCTTATGGCAAAAAGTAATAAATTTCTGCTGCTTAGAGAGTGGAAAGTGCACAAAATAACGGGGTTTTTCTTTATTCCCTTTAAATTTTATTATTTCCTAAGATTTTTGTCGAAAATTTATCTCTTTTTCTCTGAGAGTGGTTTAATAAAAAAATAAACATATGATTAAGAGAGGTTTAAAAATAATCGCTAAATTATTTTACGTTTCACACATTTTTTTTTAAAGATTTTTTAAAAGAAAAATGTTTGGTTTTTTTTTATGAAATAATTTTTTTTAGTTTCAAATTCGACTACAAAATATAATATTTTGTTATAAATGTAGTAATATTCCTTGGAAGCACTTCTCCACTTCCTCTGATTGCAGTGATTTAGATTTATTGTCTTTTGATTCGTATTTCTTTTTTATCGGGATTTTTCCAATTATTTTCATTTTGATTTGTTTTCTTTTCTGCAGGTTTGAGTGCACAAACAAATAGTGCAGATACAGCTGCTGCAACAGCTGCTGCTGCAGCCGCTGGACTTCTTCCTCCTATGACTGTACAAAATTTAGCTGCATTGGCAGCTATGACACAACCCTCATTGACAAATGCTGCCACTAATCCAGGCAATGCCCAGTTGACAAATACAGCCGCCTTATTGTGTAAGTTGTTTCATTTATTTTCTAAAACTTTAAACCTAAAAACCTAAAATTAATTTCATTAAGCTTAAGTACTTAGGAAAATTGGTTTTATCTCTCAACAATTACTTATTATAACAAGAACATGCATTAACATTTGTTGAAATGATTGTTTGTGCGTGCGTGCGTGCGTAATAAATTGATCCCTTGTTTAATATTTACGACCACATGTCAATTAACACACTTGAAAAAAATGTTAATCCTTAGCTTTTTGTTCTCTTTATGTTTATTTTTTTTTTATATAATGTTGTCAGTCAGTTTTATAATGTTGTACTAATAAGCTTGTATTAAGTTTTTAATCCGATTTTATAATGTACGAAAAGTATGTAGAAAGGAAATTATACAATACAGTATTTTCATTTTACTTACTACATACTCGCACACTTGATTACGCATACAGTGTTGTTACAAAGGACACACATACATACATTCTTGCATGTAGATACATGTATGTATGTTACATGCTTATGTATCCTTCCTTGCACATGACCATACATCATTGGCTGTTGATTGCCGGACATTGTAAATACAATAATTGTAATCTTTCAAACCACAAAACATTACGTTGTTGTGTTTTAAATATTTTTACCTTCCTATTTGCAAGCAAAAAATGCTTAAGAGTAGTAGATGTTATTGTTGTGTGTGTGTGAGAGAACAGAGTAGATGAAAGTAATTTGTCTTTTTCATATTGTCGACTTAAATTTCTTTTTAATGCTGTTTTAAAATCATTTAATTAATAAATGATTTATATTAAAAGGATAAACAATAATCCGACTGTACTGTGTTTCAAGTGAAATAAAAAGATCGAAATTATTTGTGTTGTTGTAAAAAAATATTTAATCGAAACAAAAAAATTATTTCATTAAGTAGAAAATTTTCTAAAAAATGAAAAGGAACAATTTTTATGTAAATTTCTATGAAAAATTTTTCTTGTTGTACAACAGAAATAATATTACCACAAGAGAAAAATTTAATTGCAAGAACTAAATAATTCGATTGGCATAAAATTCGGCTGCAACAATTTTCGAAGTGTTTGAAAAAATAAAAAAAAATTTACTAAATAAAATTTTTTAACAGACCAACCTTAATAAGAGCTTTGAGCGTTGCGTGTACTGTCGCGTAGCGTTAACGCTGAAGTGACCTATCTAAATAAGAGCCCTGAAGTTTTGGTATGAACAGTTATGTTTACTTAACTTTTAACCAGTATATAACTTAATAGAAATAAAACAGTGAGTTAATTACTGAGTTACAGCGTTGACTCTGCTCTATTTCGGTTTGCTTCATACAATTTATTAACATGAGAATTTTTGACAGATAGAAAAAGCTTAGCGCGCAGATTGAGGTTTGTCTGTAAGAAATAATTTAAAAGAAATTAATAAAAACCTAATCGAAGTTTCTTTCTAACAGACAAACCTAAACAAGGGCGTCAAGCGTTGAGTTTTATTCCGCCTCGCGCTAACGCTTAAGATACATACCTAAGCAAAAGCGTCAACGCTATGTCAATATCAGAACCAGGGTTAAAAAACATCTAACAACCCTGGGATGTTTTGACAACAATTTGTTTTTTAATAACAAACAGCAAAAAAAAAACTAAATATTTTTCAATTAAACTTTCACTTTCAATTTTTTTAAATTTTCAGTTTTAATTTCTTGACAATTTTATTTGTTTGCTGCAGCCAACTTTACTTCTAAACGCGTTGTCAAAATTGGATTATCCAACCGTCGTGCGTTGCCGCCGCGGTATTTCGGTTTGCTTTATACAAATTGTATGGGCATGAGGATTTTTGACAGCTAAAAAACGCTTGCCGCTCTTGTTTAGGTTTGGCTGTAAGAAAAAAATATTTTAAAAATATTGCAGTATTATAGTAGGTCGAAAATACATTTTATTTTTGATAGAAGAAGTATTTTGGGGAATTCTATTCAGAGAAATCTTTTTCGAAATTCCTCTTTAAAAATACATTTTGTGAGATTTTTTTGGAAAAAAATTTTTTCTTCAAAATCTCTTATGAAATAAATATGTAAAAAAATGTCCAGAAATAAAATCATTTCATCTGATTAAATGATTTTTTTGATTTTTCTATAAAAAAAATTATAAAAATTTTTCAAAATTTTCTTAAAATTAAAATTTTTAATTTGACAAAAAAACTTTTTTTTAGAGTTTTTTTCGAAGTAAAAAACATCGATTTTATTTCTAAATTCATATTTATTTCTTTCTTTAAATTTTTGTAAAAATGTATAAAAAAAACCTGTAGTCATTTGTCATGTTCTCATACAACTAGCAAATGGCGCCCTTTTCCTTATATCCGTTTGTTGTTCCTTAACCCTGCTAAAGTTTAAGTTGGTTTTCTTCTTACTTAATAATTCACAGCTTTATAAATGATATTAATATAAAATCTTAATTTTGTTTTTTTTTTATCTAAAAACATTTTTTGTCTCTTATTCTACATGCAACATTTATCGAAGCAGGTCTTTTAGGAAAAACTGCCAGTACAGGTGAGACTTACATATGAAAACTATTGCATTTTAATTAAATAAATAATTGTGAAAACTATTTTGTGTATTTTTTGCTTTTTTACCATCATGAGTGTTTTTTTAAGTTGAGCAAAATGTTTTATAATTTTTTTGTTGTTTTTTGTTTTTAATAATAAAAGAACAAAACTTTTAGTAAATGTCAACATTATGTTTTATAGTTTTCTGTCATGTGCACCTTAAATATGTGTACATTTGACTATAATAAAAAAGAAATGTTTTGTGAATTTTCTTTTAATTGTTAAAGTGTTTGATGTTAACATTTAAAAAAATATATGTATGTATGTATGTATGTACACCTACTTGTAGTCAGTTATTTAAGAACTAAAATATAAAAGGGAGGGGGTAAATTGTACTAAATGGCTGGTGTTGGTACATTTACTGCCTGGTCCACAAAATGCGAACGATATTTTCGTTAAAAAAGCAGTTAGTTTACAAAATTCTTAAGTTTCGTATTGAAAAAGAATAACTGTAATGAAAAACTATATACCAAAGTGTAGAATTATGTTTCAGTTTCTTAATATTAAATGTTTTTTGGTACAAAATTTCTATTTTAGCAAAAAAGTACCAACTTAGTTCTTCATTGGATTTAATTATAATAAATGCATGTGTTCACATAATGGTGTTAAGTAATTTCGCTGTTATTTGTACTTCTTTTGTTGTGGATGTGAATTAAATAAAAATAAATGCTATTTTTATGTTTTTGTTGTTCGTTGTTCGTTTTTCGTTTACTTTCTTTCTTTTTTTATATTCATGTAAAGAAATACAATAAAAATAATATAAATGAATGAAGCTGAAATAAATGTAGTCAAATGAAACTCTTAACAAGGATATGTGAACACATTTGTATCCATTGATGGGTACATATGTACATATGTACATGTATGTGTGTGAATGTAATATACCCAGCAAATAATTGAATAAGGAAAAAATATAAGTCAAATTATAAGAAAAACAAAAATTCTCACAAAAAACAAGTGTTTTGTTTTAATAAATTTAAAAAAATTTAAAACAGGAATTAATTAAAAGAAGTTGTCGTTTCAATATAGAATAAAATAAAATAATAAGCAAACTTACCTTTTCATGTTGCATAGAAATTTTCTAAGGAAATTTTATTTTCATTGCTGACTCTGAATCTATTTGTACACCTTCTACACTGTGCCTTTCGTAAGCGATCGTGCAAGCAGGTGAGCACTAAGTAAGCAATTTAAAAACACTCGTTGGTGTTTAATATTTTGGGGGAAAACACCCTTTCTTGCATAAAAAATAGCTATAAAATCGTTTTTCTTGTCTACTGCATAGTTAATTGAAACTAAAGAAAATACTTCCCTATATTTCAGTTTTGGAAGTTTTTTATTACTTAGAATATAACTGCTTTATATCTGTAAATCCTAAAATGGTTAATCCCCCTAGTAATTATAAGACAAAAGAGCTAAGTCTAATCATTAAACTAAAAAATTGTATTTTAGTAATGCCTTTTGCAAAAATGAATTATTCAGAGTCATCTAATAAGAGGTTTTATTTTGATATGTAAAAAGTAAGAGAAATCATCGGATGTTTGTTGGATTGTAAAGAGAAGAGCGTGCCACTTATAATGGGAAACAATATCAGCTAAATAGCCGCCACGGCTAAGCATGCAGGACCTTTATTTTTTTGATGAAATTTTCAATCACAAATTCGCACATTTACGGCTGTATGTTCTCGATAACTTTATAAATTCTACCATTAAGATCTTAAATCGATGGCGGGCCATTTGCATAGTCCTTATTTTTTACGCAGTAACAAAGAAAATAGTTTGAGGATGTTAAATCAGAAGATCTCGAGAAATCACACACCCAGGAAATTTGTCACCATCCTGTTGCAAGCGAACGTCGTATACATCAATTTCTTTCAATTCTGGCCATAAAATATTATTTTTTATCGATCAATAGCGCAATCCTCAATCATAACATCCATACAATGAACCTCAATTTAATATAAACATTAAATAAAATTTTATTCTACTGGTTTGTCGTAAGTTTATCTCAGTTTAACAAAAATGTTTCCTTAATTTTTTAAGCTCCTGTCTGACATACATATTTGCTATATTGTTTAAACATATGAGCCGTTTATTTTGAAAGTGGCATAAGTCAATTTTTTTTAAGTCGATTTTTTTTTTAAAAATGAGAAGATACCGTTCAATTGTATTTAGTGTTGCCATTAACTCGATTTTTTTGAAAAAGTGACTTATGCCACTTTCAAAATAAACGGCTCATATGTTAATTCTAAAAGAACTTCCTTGTAATAGATACTGTAATTAAATTTTAGATAAACTATAGCCTATACTTAACTTAGAAGTGTTAACCAATTGATAACAAATGATTTAACGGAAACTGCTTGAATACTTTTTAAAATTATAAAAAAACCCAAATAATAATATATTAAAAATTTAATTTAATTTAATTTTTAATTTCTCCTATTACATCTATATTAATACTCGCTGGGTTATGTCATGTGTAAATAAACTTACTCTTCTGTCTAAATAAACTTACGCTCAAAAAAACAGTGTAAATATGTATATGTATACGTTTATATGTGTGTCTGTCTGTGCTAACATTTTAGTATCTGCAAGATGAATTGTATTGTATATTTTAACACTATAAAAACAACAATAACATTACAAGCTTTAACAAAATTTTTATTTTTATCGTAATTTAATGTTTAGGAAACATTTTAAAATAAGGTAAAGCCAAAATAAAATTTAATTTAGCATAACTCATCCCTTAACTTAATACTTTCGAAAAGTTTTTGTTTGTTTGTTTTTTTTGCGTTCTTAGCAAAATAACAATAAAAGGGTTTTAACTTTTTAACACATTTGAAATACTTTAACAGATTTATTTAAATTTTATTAACTTAATTTCAAATAAAATAATCCATAAAATTTAATATAAACGTTAGATTTTTATTTAATTTTATTTTATATGGCTTTAAAAAAACTTTTCACAAAGGTTTTAACCCTTTTTCGACCCAACTTCTTAAAATGTCAAATATTTTAGTTCAGTTTTTTGTTTGTGCCATCAGCTTTTGATGTGTTTTGTTATAAAAGGTTTCTTTTTGTAAGGAAAAAAATAAATTTTAGATGTAAAATTCCAAAGACATTTTTTATGTCAAAATCTTAAACGTTTTTATGTCATCGTAAAAAAATTCCAAATAAAATTATTTAATTAAATAGAAGGCGAAATAGCCTCTGTCAAATCAAAAAAAAAAAATGTTTTAGGCAGGCTTTGTAACGTCATAGTTATATGGAGTTAAATGGAATTAAAATGGCAATGTTTAGATGAGAGCATTATAAGGAACAGACGCCAGTTTTTATACATATTTTATTGATTTTCGAGTTATTACATTTCAACATTTTAGCGTTAAAAAAAAACAAATTTTTATTTTTCTCTAAATTTATGATATTTATTTTAAATCAAATACCAAAAAAAGTACTCAAGTCAAATAATATTAGAAAAGAAATACAATGACGGAATTTGATTAATTAATAAGTTATTTAAACAGACCGCATTTCTTGAAAGTTGAACTAATTCGTGCAAGAAGATATCTAAGAATCCCTAGACTTTTCTCTTCGATTGCCAAAAGTTATCTGTTTTTAAAAAGCACCAATACAAAATCACAGAAAACATTTTTCTGCTAAAGAGCGTTTAATTAACGCTTTGTCCTTAACAAAATCTATAAACATTAACATTGCATCAGCGAAAAGTTACAAACGTTCTCTCTTAATTCAAAAACAAATTGTTTGCAGCAAAGAACAGAATAACCCCCTAAATGTCTTATTAAAAAATTTGTGATTTGTTGCTGATAACGGACGGCAGTCTTTATCCCTTTAATGGCCTTTTACATACCAGGGTTATATTTATTAATTCTAAAGTTGCCAGTTTCTGTTAATTTTTAATGTTGCTGAATTTAAAAGAGTTATTTTATTGCTGAATCATATAAAATTCTATTTGAAAGCTTCAGTTATGTATAGTAGTTAAGTAGGAGGGGGTGTAGGTTGTTAAAATTTTATCGTTAAATTCTAATTTTCTTTGTAAAAATTTTATGACTGTTTAAACAAATCCTCTTTACTACCAGTCAACAAAGGTGTTGGATTTTAATATTCATATTTGGATAATTTACAACATTATAGTGGCGATGTATGTCGTAAAGTTTTTTTTTATAAATTTGGTTTCGTTTTTAAAAAAAATGTTTAATGGAATATTCTTGTTCTACAACATTTAATAAAGGTGGTAAATTAGGTTATAGTTTTTTAATATAATGCAGTGATTTGTTTGCGACATTTAATAAAAATTTAAATTAAAAAGAAGCTTTTTGGCAATCAGTTCCAAATTAAAAGTATTTATATTAAGTCTTAGCTAACGATAGTTGAAATAAAATATTTGAAAAATAATGCAGCTTTTGCTATGGGTAAAGTTAATTGTTAAAAGACAATGAAAATTTATTAAGTCTTAACCCACATCCTTACTGGACTCCTTTCTCTAAATAAGTAAACGTAAAACATTACTCCCATATTTATAAACAATTTTAAAAATTATTGAACAAATTTTGTTTGAACATTTCGTTCAATAAACCTTCAATAAACCTAAAAATTGTTTATATATATGGGAGTAATGTTTTACGTTTACTTATATAGAGAAAGAAGGAGTCCAGTATGTAATACATTCCTTTTACTTATGCAGGCAGTATAGGGCCACTTATCGGTTTTAACATTAATTTCACTTGATCTGGTTTCAGTAGTAAAAGTGTTTAAGACGAATGGTTTATTAAACAAACGCGTTCGATCCTGGTGTATTCAATTCACTTTCCCATTAACCCCAATTACCTTAAAAAAAATCTGATAAAAAAACAAACAAAAAATATATATTTAATGCAGCAAAAATTAGGATTCTCTTTATTATTTTGCATTTCATGCTACGCATTAATTAAAAAAAATTACTGAAGTTGCTGTTTTTATTTGTGAACAAACATAATATATACGTCCATGTGCTTTGAATATGTTTAGTAGCAACTTCCAAAGAAATAAGAAAAATGTAGCTCTTATAATCCTTTTTCTTTTTAATTGTTGTATTGACTTGCCAATAAATATATTAAGAGTAGTAAAGTGTTTTTAACGTTTTATTTAACCATCCTTTTTTCTTCTACATTTCTTAGAAAAATTAATTAAAATTTAATACAACTTAAATCTTTTAATTTAATTTACAGTTATTTGCCTTTTTTAATTTAACAAGAGAATAAAAAAATCCTTTTCGCTGACCTTTAGTTTTTTATCTTTTCAAGAATGTCCATCCTCTTAACAGAAATATTTAAAACATTAAATCCTCTTTAATTTCTAACTCAGTTTGAATGAAATTCCATTTGATAAAATTTATGATTAAATTCTTTTTTTTTATCAAAAAATATAAAATTTTTGTAACATATTTTCTATTTTTTTCTCTCTCTTTTTATAATCATTATTAAAGTCCGGTCATTGTCTCAAGCGAAAAACACATAGATTTTATAATCCGCTTGCAAAACATAAAGACACAAGTTTTATAGGAAAGTTTTTCTACGCACATTCTTTTCATAAGAAATATTATGCCAAAATATATGGCAAAAAGAAAATAAAATTCAACCCGCCCCTTTTTCTGATGAGAAATTACCAAAGGCTGTTGGTTTTGTAACATATTTTTACACCATTTTTTTTTTGGTATTTCGTTCTTTTCATTCTTTTTTAATGGTTTAAAATATTTTAAGGAAATAAATGGAAGATTTGAAAACGTTATGTTGTATGGGAGATGAGAAGACACAGTAGTAAATAACTTAAAGCTTTGAAAAATATTTTTAGGACTTTTATTTTTAAATATAAATGGTAATAAAAAATTTAATTGTCTTCCTAAATTTTATATAATTTAAAATTCTTTACCAGATTTAGAAAATTTTGGCCAAATTTTTTTAAAAATAATTTTTTTTTTATTTTCTCAATTATATTGTTTAATATTTATCTGGAATTTTATACAAAAAATAATAACAATAATAAAAGAAAATTTTTTAAATATTAACCCCCATATTTATAAAAAAAATTTTAAACTTATTGAAGGTTTATTGAACAAATTTTGTATGAAAATTTCATTCAATAAAGCTTCAATAAATTTAAAAATTGTTTATAAATATGGGGGTAAATCTTTAAATGAAATTTCAAATATTTAGGCCGAAATTCACAGTCATAAGTCAACTATTTTGAAACTAAAATTATAACAATTGTTTAACTAATACGGGCCTTTACTAATGGCAAACTAAGTGCTGTAAATAGAACACATTGGCTAAACCATTGCCATTAAATAACTAATGATGGTGAATTTTGGTATTAACTAGAGTTTTTATTATTATTTTTATTTTATAAAATTTTATTTCTAGGATATTGTAATAAAAATTTATTTAAAATTTTTTATTTTTCGAATCTCTGTGGCCAGTCTGCATATGACATAAGTAGCAAAAATAATGTTACTTTTTAATACATTAGAAGATGGCAAACAATTATTAAAAAAAAAACAAACAAATTTCGTCTCCAACAAAAGAGTAAATAAAAGGAATGAACAAATGCTTGGGAAGCATACGGCCATTCACATTTTGAACACGAAATTAATATGGGGAAAATAAATTACAGGACTTATTGCTGCCATAGGTTTGCAAAAATAATGATATAAAAATTAGAGATTTAAATTTAAATTCTTAAAATTAAATTTAAAGTTATTTGGCACGCTAAGAAAAAACCTGGTTAAATATGGTCTCGGAACATGATTACAGAATATTTCAAAAATATTATGGTTACTGAAATTATATTCATGATTGTCACAAATATATTATGGTTGTAGTCATATTTTACGCCAATACCAATATCATATACGTTTATATGGTTGCAAGCATCGATATATATTTGTCTTAACTATAAACTTGATTACGGATAATCATAAATATGTTGCTCTTAGATTATGGTTATTATATTTGTATTCGGAGAGCAACAGTAAATGATTAACATTAATATATAAATTATTGTTGTTATAATAGTTATTGTTCAGTAACTTGTCCAAAATTACTTACAACAATAATATATTTGTGGCAATTGTATAAACAATTGCAGTGATCCTAGAATATAAAAATAGTCTGTGATCATATAACCGTGACTTAAAATAGAGCTGCAAAAATTAAATTTTTGGTTATAATTTCAAATAAACAAGGACATCGTTTTAAGCTTCTTTGGAGTAATAAACATATACATATGTACATATTTGCTAAAATTCTTCTTCAGTTATGATTAATTTCTATTGGTTTAGGTTATTTCCAATTTCATGATGAAGCTTTTTTGAGTTCTATTTATATTCCCTAAATTTCTCATACACTTTACACTAATAAACTTTAAAATTTCTTTATTTTTATAATATTTTTTCGTTTGTGTTTTTTTTTCACAACAAAAAAACTCTTAAATCAACTTGTCTGAACTTTACCATAAATATTTCCACCTCTAACACGCACTACGACCAAACACACAAACACACACATTTACATTCACACTTACATACACAAAGAAATTTTTAACATTTTACAGATGTTGCAGCAGTAAAAACCCATCAGCAAACCAATTCACTTCTGGTTGGTTGACTTTGCTTAACTTGTTACCAAAGATGTGCATTTAAAGTTTTTATTTTTCCATGTTTTTTCCTTCATCGTTTTCGAAACCAGCATTTGAGAGAAAACGTAGGGATTTCTTTTTAATTTTCCCTTTTTTTTTCTCCATAAATTCATCTTTAAATATATTTTTTATCAAGTAAAATCTTGTTAAAAAAAGTGAAAAAGAAAAAAATATTATAAACAAACATATACAAAATGTATAAAAATATAAAAACCCCAACGTATTTAGAATGAACATGAAAGAAGAAGAAACAAAAAACCTGAACAAATGAAAACTTCAAGGATTGTAAACATGCAACTGAGCGTAAAATCAAGTTCACTATGAAAACAACAATATTATGTATATGTGGCATGATATTATGAGTAGTATTTGTATCATAAAATTTTATATTTAAGTTTGTAAGACAATATAGTTAAATAGAACAAGAAGAAAAAAGACACCAAAAACATTACACTCGAAAAAGTTTTGTATTTACCATTATGAAATCTAATAGGCTTCTTATTGATTAGCTTGACGTAATATGTAAGCCAAGTTACTTTAAATTTAAAAAAGGACAGACTTAACCAGGCTTAGAATTAAAATCTTTTTTTTTATTGGTCGCTGTAACAAATTGAGGCATTCAATATCGATCGAAAATAGAAAATTCTAATTGGAATTCTAATACAATCTGCAAAGATTTTCCCCCTGATTTTAAAACTAATTAAAATAATTATTGCTAATAACGCTATACCTGTTGATTTTATCTTTATTATTTTTTATTCTGAGTGTAGAAGCAGACGCAAACAATAGTTTTTACTGCTATTGTTAGGGATGTCATGTTACCGTTTGTTACCTCGAATTAAATGAATAAATTGAGTTTATGACGACAACAAAAACAAATTATTTTAAAATGGGACGACGAAAAATAATTAGAAATTTATTAAATGTTTAAAAAATATTTTTTAATTTTCTTATTGTTCATTAAAATCTGAAAAAGAGATTATTTTGAATTTGGATAAACTTATAGACCTCGAATCTTTTACAAGTAAACATGTGCTATAATCCTTTTGCTTATAGATAAATTGAAAAAAACTTTTATGCTAAACAAAAGGACGTGTATGTTTGTTTTTGTAATGAAATAAGATCCCTTTTTTAATTTTATTTTAAAGGGTTGTGGAAAAAGTTTGAAAAACATTTACGACATGACACTTTAATGTCCAAAATATTTTTCTCTTTATAATATATGCTTTGGACTATTGTTTAAAGTAGTTTACCAAAGATTTAACTGGAAATTTAAAATTTGTAAGTCAAATGCTCAAATTTCAAAAAGTACCTCAATCAATCCTCAAGTAAATAAATCCATCCTTTTATGAAGTAAAAGTCTCCTAGATGCTGTACTATTAAATGAAAACAAACAAAATTTTATAAAATTATGCATAGTTTTTAAGAATTTAAAATTTTGTTCCAAAAAAGCATCAACCCTTTATTGTAATATTGCCAGCATAAATATGTATTGCCTTGTAATGAGTTAAAATGCTAAAATACTGTAGTTGTACTACTTATCCATTGGCACTTTAACCTATTGCTTAAACACGGCGATGTCATTGGAAGCAAGTACTTACCCCACTTCCTTACAAACAGGGACTTAAATAAGTCGTTGTCACCACCCCTGTTTACAAATAGAGATTTTGTGAAGTCTTTACTTTAATGCCATTAAGGAACTACTTACTATCAAAAAAATAAAGCAGACCTTTAGATTACAAATCAGGGGGCAAATTACGGCATTCGATAATGATCGAAATTAAGTTCGATAGTGCAAGTTTTCTTTGCATTTGGTGTAGGGATTCTAATTATAATTTTTTATTTTTAATCGACATCGAATGTCGTAATTTGCCCAAAGGAATTGAATAAGTCATTATTAATCATCCGATTAATAAATTTGTTATTAGAAAACTACTTCTTAGTAACGCAGACGACATGTTATTTGCTGGGTTATTGTAATTGTTTTAAAAATTTGCAATTTTCATTTCAGTAGCAAATTTCTTAATCAAATTCCCTTCATTTACCTGCTTTCATATTAACTTTATTTTCCCATAAAACAACTTGTTTATGCAGACATTAAGGAAACATTAAACTTTAACCTAATTTTTAGTTTGTTCGCCTGCTTTAGCTGTTTCTGCTACAAGTTTTACTTTTTTTGCGCATTAAAAGTGCATTTGATGGAAATTTTGTTTAGTTGTAAGTTGTTGTTGCGATTTTCTCGTGGAATATGTATTTCGTTGGCAATGTGAATACAAAGCGACGTATAAAAGAAGAAGCTTGTACGTGTTGCGAAATAAGGGAAAAAGACATTAAAATGGGGAAATATTTTTTTATTAAATTTTTTATTTAATAATTATTTATAATAAATATTTTTTTAAAATAAATCTTTAAACAACTATTTTATTTAAAGAAAGTAGGGTCTGTAGCAAAAATAGAACCTACAGCTTATAAACTGAGAGGGTAACACACTGTTTACAAGAACATCAAGGTTCACAAATAAAATTTATAGTTTTTTTTACCTCCAAATTAAAGAATATAATTTATAAAATGTTTAAATACCTTTCTATTTAACAACAAAATTAATTAATACTTTAATATTAATCTTGTTTAAAAGTTAAAAATATTTTTTTTAAAGAAATAACTTTTTCGCTTTGCTCATGAGAACACTCAAAAAGTAAACTTGTAAATGAATTTCGTTTGCAAGCTACAAACACACATTCATTTACAAGTTAAGTTTTTGTTTTTTTGTAAATATAAGTACTACCCACACATGCAAACAACCTTCTAAGATGTGAAAATATCTTTTGGGTGTTTTGTTAATTTAATTCTTGTGCAAATCTTTAGTTTTTATTCAAAAACTCATACGAGTTAAGTCTTATTTACACAAACTTGCAAAAACATATAAACAAGTGCATAATGATATCCCAGCAAACATATCGGTATGTATTACAGTGGTTGTAGGAACTTTCTTTACACGCTTTAGCTACACATTTGTGCGATTGAGAAAATTTTATCACAATTTCAAAATGTTAAAGTTTTGATGTTTGGGCCTTTTTTATTTAATTAAACAAAAACAGATGTACATGTATGAAAGAGATTTAATATACAATGACGAATGACCAACCTGTGTTGTCGGTTCGATACAATATTGCCTATGTATGTTTGTAAAGGGTGGTATTATTAATTGCAAGCGCGAATACAGGGTGGGGTCTTGGGATAGCTCATTGCCTCACCTACTCGAATAAAAATCTTTACTTAAATTTTACGAAAATATAATAATAATGCAACACATATTATAAAAACCACGCCTAATTATTATATTAATGGTTGTTGCCGAAACTAAATTTTGTTTGAGTTTTTTAATGAAATCTCTTTAGGTTTAAAATATTTCATCAAAAATATGTTGTTCTTAGAAAATATGATAACTATAATCTATGAGCAACATATTAATGATTATCCGTAATCAAGTTTAGAGTTAAGACAAACATATAAAGTTTCTTGCAACCATATATGTACTGGCGTAAAATGTGACTACAACCATAATATGTTTGTGACAATCATTAGTATGATTTCAGTGACTATAGCATTTTTAAATTATATTCTGTGTACCATATTTTTCTTTGCTTGTATATTGTAAATTACTTAAGAGAGAAGACAACAGTTAAGCTACCAGACATTGTAAAAAAATAGCTTCGAAAAGCGGCGCAATGCCACTACTCTAAGCAACTGTATTATTAATCAGGCTCTATAAATTGTTCATTGGTGTTGCCGTTTTAAAGTTGCTGCTGTTTTTTTATGTAAAAAATAATTTCTTAAAATATATACAAAAAAACTTATTCTCTACTCTGACGAAATGGTTTAGTTGCAACAACTGTTTTTCTTATAAAAATTATGTTTTTTTTTTAAATGTTTGCAAATGTATGTAAGAAATAAATAAAGAACATTTCTAGGATTTTTTATTTTCGTATACACGTTAAAAAAAAAACAACAAGGATTAAACAAAATATTTTTATTTCAAGTTTTTTTAAGCACATAATCTAATAAAAGATGAAAGAGAAAACTTAAAAATAGAAATTTATGTTTTATTTCATAAATTAGGTCACATTATGAGATTTTCGTTGAAATAAACAATTTTCTCCTTTTAAATCTTAAAACACCAGCATCCAAGAACAATATATTAAAGTTTCTTGTTTTTGTTCACTACACGTGTACGTGTATGTACATTTGTCCTTGTGACCTATTTTTCAATAGTATTTGTATCCTTATGTTTGGCTGCAATGTTTTTCTATTATTCCTTATTTAGGTTTACTCTTTATGTGGTTTTATTTAATTTTACTGCTGTTTTTTTACTGAGATTTTTTGTTAAGTGTTGCATGTTGAAAATATGTTTTTTTTTATTATTTATTTATTTTCTTTGTTTAGAAATGTTTTGTGGATTTATATAAATATTTTAAAGATTTAATTTTTGTTTTATTTTTAATTCTTAGGGTCTGATCCAAATTCATTAGCATCGGCCTATATGTCAACAGCCGGCCTACCGCAGTTTGGTAGTGCCGCCTTAACTTCATCACCTTTAGCCAGTGTTGCCTTAAGTACTGCAGCTGCTGCAGCAGCAGGAAAACAAATCGAGGGTAAGTTTGATAATTTAACCTAATGAAATGCTATAAGAATCACATTTCTGCTTCGGCATTTCTTTTACAAATATTTGAGAATCACATTTTTAGCGGATTATTATGGTTTTTAATGTAATTAATCATTCTAAGGCCTGTTTTAATAATTTTCGTTAAAAACAATAAGCATAAATTAAGTCATTGGTACATTTAAGACAACAAAAAGGTATTGAACGGAGCTGTTGTGTTTATATTAAATGTTTTGAAATTGAAATTAAAGTGCATTACGTTATTATTTTGATAGTCTTTATCAAAAGTAAATTACTTTGCTGTAAAACTTTTTCCATAGAAATAGGAATTAGCACCGATTACCTGCCTTTTATTATATGTATCTCTGGTTATCAATTTAAGGTCAACATTTACAGCTAATAGTTACAAAGTGAAAATATACTTTTTGTCAGCAAAATATTTTTTAAAACTAAAAACTTTTCACATTTCGCAACACATGTGAATTGACTTTAATGCGACACTATTTAAAAAGACCTAGTTAAGCTGAAGCAGCTTTACGCTACAATACAAACGAAGCGGAGGAGATTGTGTTGCTGTAATAATGTTTGTAATATTTGATGTTCAACAGTCTTAAGGTTTATTAAGGACAATTCGAGGATCTCTAAAGGTTATTTATAAACAAATGCAACAAGTCAATTTTCTCTCGTTAGTACCTTGGGCGGAGTCTGTTGAAGTTACACATATTTTCTTAAATCTTTTTAAAATTTAACTTCTCGAATATATTAAGTATTAAATTCAAATCAGTCACAGGTATTTAGACATTATCTTTAAAAAATAATATTTAGTTATTTATTCTAAATAGGAAGATAAAGTTACAATTGCATTTCAGTATTTATAAAATATCACTTTTTTTCCTTAATTTATAAGCAGAAGCTTTTTCTTCTAAAAAAATTATAAGAAATTGGAGCAGTTGTCGTAGATTAAGTAATAAAATATGACAATTTTCAATAAATTATATACTAACGAAATTTTTTTTCTTTATATGTTTTTTTCTAATATTTTTTTATTGATGCTTTGGTTACGTTGGAAACAAAAATTATTCGATTATTTGAGAAAATTTTTTTTTTCGAATAATCGATTAATCAAAATTTTTTTTAAATTTTTCACATGTATAAAAATACAATTTTTTATATTCCATTAGCATTTAAAAAGCTTCTTTAAGAAAAAGCATTTGTTTATTTGGTTGCAAATTAAAATTTGCATAGAACTCGCTATAACATGAACCGACCGAGATCATGTTTGCGCATTGTTCACCTTTCGGCGCTGTAGAAACTTAAAAAACAATATGTATTTTTTATTAGGAGCAATATTTCTTTTAAGTCCGAAAGTAAGAATTTATTTTCAATATTTTTTGTTTTGCATAAATTCTCTGCTCCAGTTTTTTTTCCGTTAGATTTTGAGTTTTTCTTTGTTGTTTTTAAATACTGCAGACTATTCATTACTCCCACATTTAAACATTTAATTTTACATTTTGGTTTTCAAATCTTGTTTACCTTTTATAGAAGTAACTAAGAATGAAAACATTTTTAAATTAAGTGATGTGACGCTGATCCATTTTGTTTTATATAAAATTACCCCTACCCAGCATATATTTTCCCAAATCCCAAAGGACTTATTTTGAGTTTTTAAATAAATAAAAAGCTTTTAATTTAATCTAGATGAAATGCAGAAAAAAAACAATTTGCTTTAAAGAAAATTTAATTGACAAATATTTTGTTTAAATTTAACTTTCGGATTTTTTTCATATACAAAAAACATTTTTTAATGATTGTAATTTAAAATATAGAAACCTCCAGGACAACCATCTGAAAATATTTTTTTTTTAATTAATTCAAATAAGAAATTAAAATTTATCGATTTCTTTTATAGAAGAAATTAAAAAAGTCGATTAATCGACTTCACGATATTTTATTTAAATAAAATACAGAATTTTTTCTAGAAAACTAATAATAAAAAACAAATTCCATCGGTTTGTATTACTTATTATGGGATTTTTTTTTGCTTAAATAAAGGCACATTCATATTGTTGTTTAAATTTTTTTTGCACTTTTTTACAAACTTTTTATCAAAAACTTTTTGTCATAAACAAATTTAAAATCTATTTACATTTTGAAAAAAAAAAAATAAATACAAAAATCTATTATCGCAACTGCAACAGGCATTTTTAAAGAAATTATTTCATGAGTATTTTTTTGATCTTGACTAAATTTTAAGGATAATTTTGAAGTTCTTATAATATAATTATTTTTAGTTTTTATTTTAATATTTTTGAAATAAATAAATATCTTTAAATTATAAAACAATATCCTTAGTGTTTACCGGAGACTGCTGTGTAGGGCCAAAGAAGGACAATTTGAACGCTTTATTACTATATTAAATGCTGGAATAAAATTTGTCTTCCACTTGATTTCCAGTAAAAATAGTTATTGGGTACAATAACTAGATTTTTAAAATTTTCTAATAGCTTTTCTTAAAGTGTTCAATTAAAACATAGAAAAAAATTAAAATATTCTAGTTTTTTGACTTTTTTTATTATTATTTTCACAAATTAATTATTTAAGCCTCGAGGTCTGTTTTTATATAAAATAGTTTTTATTTAAATTATATCTTTCTTTTCATATAATTTATATTTAATATTAAATTTAAGAACAATTATAATATCCTGACAATATCACTCAACGGAGTGGCAAAATTTTGAAAAGAAAAATATAATTTAAATAAAAATTATTTTATATAAAAACAGACCTCAAGGCTTAAATAATTAATTTGTGAAAATAGAACGAAAATTGTATTATTATTATTTATTATTTTGTTTGTTAATTATTTAACAGTCTATAAACGGCTCCCCTTTTTACCTCTTAATTTTTTTTTATAGTTTTAACGCTATTTTTTTTCTTAAATAAAATAAATAAAACAAAATTTTTCTTTTAACTTTAGTTTGGATTTTTTTAGTTTCTTTTTTTTTTCTTTTAAACAAATTATTTGTTAGGGTTGTGTGTTTGTAAAAAAAAAATATTAAAATACTTAAATAAATTACAATTAACATTCTTTTTAAAATTAATACTTACAAATATTTTTATTATTATTAATATTACAATTAAATTTAATCCCATAAATAACATTTTTCATGTGGATTCATATGACTATCAGGCGAACACTCAAAGGTTTTGGCAAATTCTGTAAATTGAGCCAAACCATAGTTGACATGACTTTGGCCCACATCGTTGTCGCTACTTCGTGAGCCACAAAACGTTTGAGCAAAATTGAGAAAAAATATTTTACGATTCGATATTAATTTATTACTTTGTGCATGAAAGAACGTTTGATAAGCCAAACGTATGCCACTGACATCAGCTATTTTATCCGGTATCTGCAGAGGGTCTAAAGAGCCCAGACACCTTAAATGCTGCAAAGACCTGGTTGGCTCAAATGCACTGAGATTATCAAAACTAAAGCCATACATTAAAGTCTGTGCTAAAATAAAACCCATCGTGCTGTATTTGTAGATGTCTGTGAATTCCGGGTGATAGAGGGGAGGTTTTAGTAGTGTTAAAGGTATATGCAGGTAGTTGAGACGCTTATTAAAGTATGGAGCTGTGCTTAGTCCACTTTGGTATTCCTGCATATCGTAATAGTGAGAATTACTGTTTCGGAGACCAAAATGTAGGGCCTCAAAATTGAATCTTAATATTTTTAAATGATTAATATAAAACTCACGTGCAGATAATTTGAGGGTTTGATAGAATTTACGATTTTCATAGAAAAACTGCGAGGGCTCAGTATCCTCAAAAGAGCCCACTTTTAATTGAATATTTTCTAATTTAGTCACAAGTTTTTCCAGTGATGCAGAATCAAAGTTTATTTTATTATTGTAAAGTGACAAATTAAACTGCCGCCTCAGATTGCTGTACATATCATGAATCTTGGGTATTTCTTGTTTTAAATGTGAATTTTGCTTTTCAAATATCCATTCAAAAGCCAAAGGTACAAAATGCTTAATATGCCGTATACATTCAATGGGCTGGAAAATATGTGGTTCCTGCTGATACAGATGCCACAGAAAACGTATTTGTAAATATTGGTTAAGAAACACATCATTGTATTCATTCAGCAAATCATCCAAAGCCATAAAATATGCTGCATTTGTAATAACCAGACGCATGTTTACATCTAATGGTGCAGTTTGATTAAAAATCACTTTCAAATAGTCTTCCAACCAGGGAACAGGTAAATTTTCCAAAGTTATCATGTTTGTGCCCAGATCATCTGTAAGATCATTTAGTTTAGTTAATTGCCACTCAAATTTAGTAAACTTTAACCACAGCTTTTTAAAAGATTCAGGTGTAAATTGTAGTTTTAAATTGTTGAGTATATTTTTTAGATTTTCACTTTTTAAGCTTTTGAATCCACCTTCCTTGGTGGGCTTATTAAAACCCAACAGTAACTTGGAGGGAAATGTTTTGGTGTTGTAAATGATTTCCTCTATAAAAATGCCATTTAAGCCGTATTTACGTAAAATAGCTAAAGTTGTTATCCAAGTGGCATTATTGACATCCTGGACAAGCTCACTATCACTTTCTTTTACATCTTGGTCTCCTTCTACGTCAGCGACATCACCATCATCTTCATCCTCATCATCCACAACCTCTGTTTCCTTCTGAGATGCAGCAAGAGTGTCATGTTGATGAAGATGTTTTTGTTGTTGTTGTTGTTGTTGTTGTTCGTAGTTTGATGATTCAGTTGTTGTTGTATTTATCAATGAAGGCCATTTAACGTGTTCATTCAACTCCAACCATTTCAAATACTTAATAGGCTCATACTCTTGTATGACAGTACATGACTTATAATATTTATAAACTTTTATTATAAAATCCGGCTCTTTTATTGTTGATGTTGTTGTTGTTGTTGTTGTGTTTAAATTCTTTGTCATATTTCTCAGACGAAAATATTTAAGCACCTCTTTGTCTGCCAAATAATCGATCATAGCTAAAGTCCGATCATATATATCGTCATCAACATCATCATCACCATTTTTTACGTCAAGTCCAGGCACACGATCAGTAGCACCAACTTCGCCTTCTTCATGATCGTTGGCATCAGCATCTGTTTTAGCATCAGCATTAGCATCATCATTAGTATGATACAATTGTTGTTTCCATTCGCCGCAGGCATACTGATAGAAATCATCGCATGGATCAACAGTAAAATCTATAGAATTATCTATTATTTGTTCATGTTTACGCAGTTCTCTTGATGTTAATGTTGAATTGTTTTTGTTTTTATTACTATTTGTTGTTGTCGTTGTTGCCGTTTGTGAATTTTTTGTTGTGATCGTTGTTGCTCTTGTTGTTGTTGTTGGTGTTGTTTCAGAATTTTGAAATTTATTTTCAGTTCTCGCTGCTGGTATTTGTAGCAGCAGTAGTAGTATCAACGGCAGCACAGTCAATGCAATATTAAATAGAATTTTTATAAAATCCATTTGAATTGATACAACTTATTGATATCAATGCAAAATATCTACTGGTTGAGAGCATTGAAAGCTACATTGTTATACAAAGCAACACATTATGTCCGGCGATGTGCAAGCGAATAAGGGCATATAGTACACAATATAAACAAATCTATAATAATAATAATAATACACAGTTAAATTTTGTACAAATACACTACGCGTTCAACAAACATATACACGAACAAACGTTTATTCTGTTTTAAACAAAACTGATGCGATTAATAATTTTTGCTTCAACATCATAAGAATTATTAATAAATGACAATAATACTCGTATAAAATAATAATAATAATAATAACAACAAACCCAACAGCAACAACAATGAAAGATTTTGAATTTTTGTTGCTGATGCTCTTGCTCTTTTGTTGTTGGTATTGTTACTTTTACTGCTGTTGCCTTGTCGTTGTTGTTGTAGTATGCTGAATGCTGATTTTTTTTCTTCGTCGTTTTATTTCTTTTTTAAATTTATTGAATAAAAACATAATGCACAGTGGGTTTTGTGTAGTATTTATTGTTGTAGCCAATGTGTGTATGTACAAATATGTGTTTGTAGAAGTATGTGAGTGTAATTGATTGTAGCTTGCTGCATAAAAATAATACGCTTCTCATGAATGAGAGTAAGATTCAAGCAGTAAAATTTGCAACAACTCACTTTGCACTAGAACCAAATCATCATCTTAATTTTTATACTCAGCAGAGGTTTTTAAGTGTTTTTCTGTTGGCTTAAGAGTCAGAGATGGTAAAATAAAATAAACCAAAAGTTTATTAGTTCTTAAGTGCACAATGGGAATACATACATGCAAATGAAAAAATAATTTAAATGGGCAGGAATAAAAACTTTAAAGAAAAAAATAAATTTGTAAGAAATTGATTAAAAAAAAATTATGTTGTATTCTTTTTTAGTTTTTTTTGTTGAGTTTGATAGATGGTTATAACGGTTATAAGTCTGAAGATGCATCTGAATACGAATAGCATATTAAATATTGGATCCTTATTTTGGAATGCTTTAAATTTTACCAAATAACGAAAATACTTATATTGAAAATTTTTTTTGTGCAGACCGTTATTCGGTGACTCTTTAGTTTGTTAATTTTACAACAGCACATTGTATGGGGCCCTATGCTCTCTACACGATCAGTAGGAACATATAGTTTATATATATATAAACTGTATGGGGAACTTAACAAATGTGGTGTAAGCTTCTTTACTATTTTTTAACTGAGAGCTTTAAAAAAGGTCAATATAATTGTAGAATTATTAAACATTTTCTATAAAAGCAAATAGTTGGGAAAAATTTAAAAAAACCGTCAAAGAAAAATTAAAATCTTGTTTTTAATGTTAAAAAAAAATTGTTTGTTGGCTTCTTAATGAAGTTCTTGTACAGATGTATAAAAAACAAGTAAACGCACTAAATTTGTCTGTGCCAAATCTTATATACCCTTTACTGAGTGTATTAATGAATATGTATAGTTTTAAATATATCCATATGTATGTATGTACGTATGTGTTTCCCACAGGTACTCAAAGTATTTTACTCCATATATGTACATAGGTTTGTCGCCCATATCTTTGCTGATTCTCGGCCACTAAGGGAATTTTTCTTAAACTAACCAAAAAGGCACGTCTTACACATAAATATAATAATTTTTGGTTTATATCTTGGTCAGTTATTAGGTGATTTTACTGGTTTTCAACAGCAAATAGTTTGACAAAATTTCTGATGATTTGATATCAGTACCGGATTTGCACGACAACTAAGGGAGCTGACAAAATTTTATTTTAACAGACAGACGGACAGACGGACATGGCTTAATCGACTTCCCTATCTATAAGGATCCAGAATATTTATACTTTATGGGGTCGCACATGAATATTGTAGAAATTACAAATGGAATGACAAACTTATAACGGGTTTCCTATTAGCGATATAACAATTTTATCTATTAATAAACCACAGAAATATTTGATATATTGAGTTCAAATTTATTGTGGGTGTATTGCAAGCATTACATTTTATAAATGAAATTCGATTTCGGTCATATGACCACCCGTTTACAGTGGTCGATTCTTTGGACCCAATTTTCCACCACTCTGGCACACATTTCGACCGGAACGTTGGCGATTTCGCGATGGATGTTGTCTTTGAGCTCGTCTAAAGTTGTTGGCTTGTTGGCATAGACCGGTGACTTGATAAAGTCCCATAAAAAGAAATCCAATGGCGTTAGATCGCATGAATGAGGCAGCCATTCGCCCGGACCATTTCTCGAGATAACACGTTCACCGAATTTGCCTTTCAATAAATCGATTTTTTCGAAGTTTCGACCACCGACTCAGAATTTCGCTAATGGAAAACCCTTTATATACCCGTGTCACCTGTGATGAACGGTATATACATATATATATATGTAAATATATTTTGCTTAAACGAACCTTCTGTCTTTTGAATTAAAAATATATACAAAAAATGTATTTTTATTTCAAAACTTTACTTTTATCGATATTTCAAAAATTTTGTTAAAAAAACACGTTTGAAACAATTGCTTTTAGTAAAAGAAAAAAACACATTTTGGTAAAAAATTGTAAACTAGGTAAAATTAATTTTTTCCTTTATGGAAAATGCAATGTTGAAAGGAATATAAAATGTTTTGCAGAAACGTAATTATGAGGAAAAATAATTAATTTATTTACATTAAATTGCACTCGTTTGTTCATAAAGTTTTAATTTTAGAATATTTTGAACAAGACAAATATTTTTATAAAAATAAATAAATGAAAAAAAAACTTTTTTGTTTAAAAACAAACTTATTCAAAATAAATATTTATTATAAAATTTTTTTTAATGCCACAAATATTTTTTTACCCATTGTGCCTTATAAACACAAATGTTTACAAACATTTCTCTTTCAAAATTGGGTTTTAAGTCATTTTCCTTAAAAATCACACATTTTTTTTGTTATTTCTTATCATTAATATGTTTCTCTTTTTTTTTTTTCTTTGCAAAATTTGTTTAATCTTATATGTTTGTACGAGTATTGGGATATATGTATATATGTTTGTTTATACATATGTATAGCAACTTGTGTGCAAGTGCATGTTATCAGGTTCAAACAATGTAGTAAAGGGGCCTTATTGGGCACCCACAAAAAAATATAAAAATAAAAAAACTAAAAAACGAAACAATATAATTAAATTAGAAACAAAAATTAATTACTAATTGTAACTATGTATTTAATCAATAAAATGTAAATATTTTGTTTTAACATTTTATTAAGATGTAAAATCAAGTGCATATAGCTGGCGGGTTGTTGCTGTGTGCATCTGCTATCTGTAAGATTGAAAATTAAATAGACTTTACGTTTAGAATTTATTTTAGCGCCTCAACCTTCTGTTAGTCCTGCTTAAGAAGATTTTTTTAAATATATTTTTTCTAGAGTAAAATGTTTGATTATTGTTTGTGTTCTAGTTTGCTTAAAGCATCAACGTGCTACTTTTAAATGGTAATAAAAATGATTTAATTGCAAAAAATGCATTTAAAATTTTGCAAAATTTTTTAAGGAGAATCTAAGACCTGTGCGAAAGTAAAAAAAGGATTAGTGAGAGTAAAACAATCTTATTAAAACAATTTTCCCAAAAAATATAACAAATATTTCAATTAAAAATATTCTCTATCATAACTACACTTTAATCTATAAGTGAACGAAAAAATAAAGGGAAGTTCTTTTTACCTTTAACAATTAACGTAAGCTTTTTAAATCAAGGTTGTCTGTATTAAATAAAGGTGCCATTTTTTCTTTTTCAACTATTCAAACCTGCCATTTTGTATGGTTAAAGGTGTGGTCTATGGTAAACAAAACCCATATTGCTATAATTTGAAAATTATAAAATTTATTTTAGATAAAAGCTGTAATAATGAAATGAAATGATAGCTTTTGTTATCACACACTTTATAGGCAAGTTGTAATAATGGCCCTAAGTATTACAAAAGGATATGTAAAGGCAGTAAAAATACTTATAATTTTAGATTTTATTTTAAATCAAACATTATTTGCTACCGTATGGTTTGAAAAAATTACATATATTAAAACATCAGGCATTGAATTATCAGTACAACAAGTTTTAGAATCTTAATGAATATTTTTTTTTGTAGACATTAATATTGTGATTAGTAGACCATCTGAACTAAATGAAAATGCACTTTTTAAAACCTTTTAAAGTTTCTAAAAATAAATTCGTTTCAAGCTGATAAAAAAAATGAAATACAAGATCAACATATTTTATTATTTTTCTTTTGCAAAATATTCTCTATTAATTTGTTTGTAGAAACTGCTGAACTTTGACTGTTGCCAAGTGATTGATGGTATCAAATTTGTGGGCCCCTTTTTTCATACAAACTTCTATCTCACAACTACCTTGAAATCTTTTTGTCGTGTAGTGACGATAATAATACTGTTGATGATTTTTTATAATCATGTGCATTAACATTTATGTATCTTGTTATGGTACATATGTATGTATGTACATTAACACACAAAAAATATTTCTATTTAAATGTATGAGTGTCGTTCAAGTAATCTCCCATTGTTTTGCCTTTTTATTTTTGTAAATTTTGCTCAATTAGTTATAAAAAGAAATAAAAATTGAAATCTGATACAAAACAGTGGGTCAAAGTGAGTTAGTTATATGTCAGGAGGTGTGACGCTTTTAAATTTATAAAAAAAAAATATTTTTTTTATACACATTTCTATTTTTAATAAATGATAGATTTAAAATAATTTTATTGTAGCTTAATTTAATGTAGTTTCTTACCAATTAAGAAAAAATTTTTTTAAGACAAAATTTTTTATCATAACCGGCTTTTAAATAGAAATAACATAAACAAGTTTTGTAAAACAAGTTTCGCAGTGATTGGCTTAATATTGGATTTAGAGCCCCTATAAGAATATTATAAATTAATTATGAGTCGACTGAACTTTGTGGGTCTTTATAAGGCCCACTTTCGGTAAAATTTGAATCCTAATAATACCGTGCAAGCTACATATATAAAAGCTTTAGCTGTCTAAAGTTGAAATCAGTTATAACTATTATCAGTTGTGTTTCTAAGGACATGAATATATTATATTAGTCACTGGTGTAAAATAACCCAAAAGCTATCAAAATTGGACTTAAAAATGATAAATAAAAACTTCTGTGTCATTAATTACGATATTTTAGTTAAGTTAGTTGAGTGGATCGGAATACTTTTTTTCAAATCGAACATAAAACCCAAAATATTGAAATTCATGACGCAAAAGTATCTATTTGCTGTTTTCAAAACATATTTCAACAATGATTCCATTCTACGACACCCCTGAATATTTAATTCTATGGGTAATTCAACTCTCTATGCCTTTATATTGGGAATATTTGGCTTTCAACTGGCAAGTATGGTTCAAAGTTCGTTGAATATGTATGTCAAATAATATATTTGCTTTGAATGAGGGATTTATGGCCACATAAAACAATTTTAATCAAAGTGACTAATCTTTATATATATATATAATTTGATTGTACGTGTGTGAATGTGACTGAACTCCTTATAAACGGTTGGAATGATTTTTTTTTGTATGCCTTTGGGTGGCGCCCTGGATGGTTAAGATTCACAAATCAGCACGGTAGAGGGTGTAAATACTGCAAAAGGGGTAAAATATCCCACTCCTCACCGTTGGAGCGATTTTTTAAAAATTTTTTATATTTGGCAAAACGACGTTTGCCGGTCAGTTATTAAAAATATAAAATTGTACAATGTTTAAGTGTAAGGGGCTTAAGTTCTTCTGCTCCTATCCTTTTTTCATTTGCCTTGAATAATTTAGTTACTTTTTAAAGAACACATGCCAATGCTAAAAGTATCTACAGAATTAAGTTTCCTTATAATGTCGTTCTTTGTATTAGGATCGCTACTTTTCTCTGCTACAATCGTAATCGTTTTTGGCTTCAATATTTAATTTTTCTACAGAGTTAATTCATGCAAAGTTTAAGCTGAATTCACCAATTGTGTCTGAATTTTTTTTTTAATTTGAGTTTTTAAAAGAGAGATGTCAAACTCAATACAAAAAAAACATTGTTTGAACAAAATTTTTGTTCAGACAAAATGAGTGAATTATGCATTAATATAGAAATCAAAATTTTTTTCAAAATATATATTTACATATATTGTACTTAAGGTGTTTCCGCCAACTAGAAATATTTAAAATATATAAAGCCTATGTAAATCCATTGGAGAGGACTATAAAGGTACTTGAAACGAATTATTTTTATGTTAAAAATTTAATACAAGTAATGCTAACAGAGAACATAATTCTTTATGCTGAAATAATTTTTTTTGAACAGAATGTATCTTGATTTTTTATGGAAGAGTTTAGTCCTTATCCTCAATAAACAGAAAAAAATATATTTTTATCTTTATTGGGGAATTTTTGATGTTTTTTTTTTATTTATTCGGAACTCATGATGTATAATATTTTATACGGTCATTTTCAACAAATAATTTTTATTTAATTTATTCCTTTTTGTAAATAACTTTTTTATACATTTACTGTTTACGTAATCTATTTTGCAGATTATATGTGTAAACAGTTTGCAAAACACTGTCCGGGAGTTTTGTGTGATTTTATAGTTTTTCTTGACACTTATATAATTATCATACAAAAAATAATGTACATATGTATGTGAACATAAAACTATAGTACTCTCTAAACTATAAACCATATGCAAATATCTGATGTATGCTTTCATATACACACATTCTTGTACATACATATTTACTCTACATACATAATTATCTACTCAATATAAAAATATATTCCCGTATTTGTGTGAGAAAACAGTTTCTTTTTGCAGAAATTATACAACAAAAGAATCGTATTTTATTTGCTCTTTTATAATTTATTAAATCTTTTTCTTTTTTTTATGCAGCATCATTTTTGCAAAGGAAAAAAAATATGAATAAAATAAAAATCCAAACAAATTGCGGCTTTTTTTTTTTTGTTAAATAAATAAAAAAAAAGCTATGAACAAACAGCAAAAATAAAGAATCACACACAACTTTTCATCGCGGAGAAATTTTTAGTACTGACGTACTTTGGTTCATTTAAAAACTTTGGGTTTTTTTTTCATTTTGCTTTGACTTTATTGTTGTTAGATCCAATATACATACATATATGTATATTATCGGTATAATCTTGTTCACATTGAAATTAAAATTGATGATTTGTTTGTTGAGTTTGAGCAGAAATCAGCAAAAGAGTTAATATTAACTTGTTTGAGCTGTAGCCTTAAGAAGGTGGAGTCAATATTGTTCTTATTAAAACCTTAATAAATATCAGTTTTTGACAAATAGATTATTTAAGAGAATGAGAGGCTTAGCGGAAGCTTTTGCAAAATATATGTATGTACATATGTATGTATGTTTTGGTGTGTTGTCAAGAAGTAATCTACAGAAAGAAGAAATTATAGAAATTGCTTTTGAATGTTTTGAATATCAAAGTGCCTGGGTGTCTAAAAGCAAGTCTAGTTTAACATTTTTTTTTTTGCAATTAAACACAATTTTGCAATTGTGTTGGGATATTCTAGCAAAATTCAAGATAGAAAATTTTTGATAATGATATATTGTTTATAATTATAAAATCATGTATAATTTTGTCTCAAGTAAGCAAAGAATATATGTGTTAACTTTTATGAATTGTTTATAAGTATAAGTGTAGAAGATGTGATAAAATATCTTTTAATATGTATTTTTTGGAGTTTTTTAAAACAAAGAAGCACTTTGAAAACTACTAAAAAGATAGTAAAAATATAAAAGTGATGGAAAGTTTTTTTGGTTACATTATTGTATTTGTCAATTTGTTATGTTGCACTGTCATCTGTTAGTTTACAGGCACATGTATGACTTTGCGGTAAATATATGATTTAAGTAAAACAAAAATCATAAAAAATTTTTTCAAGCACCTATTAGCTAGTATTATTGCTAATAAATGCCTAGACGACAATAACGACTACCCATTCAAGCACTCTTCTTCTTTTGTTTGCTGTCTTATAGTCCTTATTTTTCTATTAAAGGATATACTTTAGGTACTTGCAAAAGCAAATGACATATTCTCTAACAAAATATTAGTACAAAGAATTTAAGCTGGTGAAGGCTTTTATAAATAGTGAATCCGCCAAAGTTCGTTCCTATTAAGCTATAATTATAAGAAGTATTGATATCCTATATAGCCAGTCCTGTTAAAATAAAATTTTTGTATAAAAATATGTCGTAAACATTATTTCTTATGTAATGGGGTTTAAAGTGGTAAATCGGTTGTAAGTTTATCTTAGAGAAATGTATATTTTAATCACATAATAAGACGTATCTATAGACCGGGACCATCTCCATTCCTAAACGATTTTCTTAACTGCCTCTGTTGTTTTTAACATTTTTTTTATTTAGGTATGTTTCTGATGTTGTCTTTTATGTCCCTAATTTCGTACTGATTTTTACACAAATGAGCGTTTATGTGCGGAAGACAAGGTTGAAGCCTTGATCATTTATTAATTGGTGCACTATGTTTACTAATTTGGTTACAATTTTTATAGAATAGATGGTCTTTTTTCGAAAATAAGAACTTACGCTTATTAGTTTTAAAAATGTTTATAGATCTTAATTATTAATACAGGGTGTCTGCCGGCAAGTTATACTTCTTTGCTTGTTTATATTTTTTGATTAAATGAAAGAGAATTGATCTTGTACCTATTAATAAATGTTTTATTTAATGTCGGCAATTATGTATGAAATACAATATCAGATAAATGTCCGCCTCTGTTAGCCTCACAAATGCGAGCCCGTTTGAGCGCATTTTTCATTACATTCTCACACATTTCACGCGGTATTTCATTAATTTCATCACGAATATTTTGTTTGAGTTGCTCCAACGTTTCTGGCTTGTATGCATAAACCTTGTTTTTCAGATATCCCTACAAAAAGAAGTCCGGAGCGGTCAAATCAGGCGACCGTGGAGGCCAATCAATATCACCATTTCTTGAAATAACTTGTTGTGGAAAGAGGTCTCGCAGTAGTTCATAGCTGTATGCGATGTGGCACCATCTTGTTGATACCATATGTTAATCGAGCCCAAAGCATGCAGTTGTGGCTTAAAAAAAATTTCAATCATATCCAATGATTCCTCCTGATCGAATTGCACACCAAACTGTCACTTTTAATGGATGCAAAGGTGAATGATGAATGATTTGAGGGCTTTCCATTGCCCAGAACCGACTATTCTGTTTGTTAACATATCCATTCATATGAAAATGTGCCTCGTCACTCATTATGATTTCTTCATGAAAATCGGGGTGGTCATGGGTGAGCTGTAACATCCTATTGGCATATGTATGGCAGCGTAAATGGTTTTCTGGAATAAGCTCTTGTGTCAACTGAATCTTAAATGAAAACAAATGCAAATCCTTGTGCAAAGTTGTTGCCAAAGTTGTTCTTTGTAGACCAAGCTCCTGAGCACGGCACCGAATTGAGGTTGATGGATTGTTTTGAACACTTTCTTGAGCAGCGGAAATGTTTTCAGCCGATCTTGCAGCACGTTGTGGTCCATGCTTGGGCCTATCAGCTTCAGTCCCTCTTTCTTCAAAATCATTCACTACACGATAAATAGTGCGTCTTGTTGGCACGTTGTTTCTCCCAAACATTTTACGTAACTTTCTCATCGTCACAAAGTATAAATATCTAAAAAACAATCACGCTTTGTGTTTCTTATTTGTTTTCATTATTTTTTGGTGTTTTGAGTTTGTAATTGTTTTAATGCTTATAACTCTTAAAATATTGAAGTCATTTATAAAAATATTGTAAACTGCTATAAACGAATATCCTCAAAAATTTTTTTTCCTTGTTAAGATACTGCAAAGGTTGGACCATCAGGAACCGTGGTTACCACATTAAGCCCACTTCCAAAAATCTCTTAAATGCCTTAAAAAACTATTAAAAATATTTATTTAACCTTGAAACACTAAAGCAACTGAAAATTGTTTTCCTTTTTTTTTGGTATTATCAAAAAAAAACCCGATTGAAATTTAGAATAAGAGGGAGAGAGGAAAGTTTTTTCATATAATTTATTTGTGTGTGAACATTTTTCACATAAGTGAATTTGAACATGATTTGACGGGAAGCTGCTTATCAATAAAAGGATATCAAAAGGAAATAACTACTACAACAAAAATCAAGACTGTTGCAAAAAAAACAAGGATGTTGTTACAAAAAAATGTAAAGCAAAACAGAAAAAATAAATAATGATTTGAAATAGAAAAAAAAAATGATAGCAAATATATACGAAAAATGAGTAGAAAGTTCTTCAAAATAAATAACAAAGTTATTGAAAATATTTTTAACTTTAAAAGTTAACTAAAACAGGAAAAAATTTTGAACAAGAACAAATTTCTATTAAACAGAAATGTATTTAAAAAAATATTTATTAAAGCATCAATTTGTTTAATTTTCTCCATATAAATGTGCAAACAAATTTGTTTAAATACAAAAAATATGTTTCCACGTTAAATATATACCCATAAATACACTCTTACATACACATGTATGTATTTATATATTCTTCAATGGATAGAGACGTCAGTAAAATAATATGACGATGTTGATAACGACAACAACAAGATTGATAATAATGCTGATGACGAAGCTGTTGCTTTCTCATACTACAATAACAATGATGATATCCTAGTGATGAAGAGGACAATGATTATTGTAAAGAATGTACGAAAAAATCAAATAAAAAATAAGGAAAAATAATATGATGAAAAAAGAAAACTGTCACTAGCATAAGATTTCGTGTTAAATCCACCATAACCAATCATATAAATATTTTAAGTTGACACACACATACACATACAATAATTTTTTTGACTCATACAAACCCTGTTGCAATGTGATAACAATGTGAAAGATATTTACTACTAGTCCTTGTTGTACGTTATTTTACATGCAAATAAAGTGGAGTATTTTTTTTTGGAGATTTAAATTACATACGTTTTAAGAACTCGAATCAGTTCTGTTTAATATTGTAAAGTGGAAAGGAATTTGGTGTAGAGAGAGGCGAAACATTATCAAGGATTATTATTATATATTCATTTGCGTATTAAGTCATATCACTTTAATGGAAAAAATCATATATTTTGTATAAATATGGCAGTAAACATTTATTATTATGGAAATAATTTTATTTTAAAATGTTAAAAGTTCTGGCATATTGAATTCTTAAGAAATTCTTAGTTTGTTGTAAAAGAACACTTTTTAAATTATTTTATTTCTAATAGATTTTTGATATAATCTAAAGAAAGCAAAATGAAAGCCACCTGCATACAGTTACATGACTTAAAAAACAGTGCGATTGATAAGGCTTTTATGTATATCTTACCTGATTGTCTTGTTTGCAGGAAAATTTCTTTATAATCCAACAAAATAGTTTGAAATCTGAATAGCACTTTTGTATGAAATTTTTGACAATTTTTATCTCACATTTTAAATAATTTAGAGCTTAAAATTTTTAGTTAAATTAAAAATAAGCAGGCGGAGAAAGGTAGGTATTGGTGTCCATCTATATAAAAAACATATTTTAGGAATTTTAAAAACTATGCCTGTGTCTAAAACGTCATAAAATTAAGAAGCTTATTTAAGCTAAAAATTAATGAACAAAAAAATGCGCTTCAAAATTAAGGATTAAGACTCAAAAATTTTAACGAAATTATTTTTTCAAACCAATCATACCCTAATAATCCTAAAGCAAATAGAAAGGGTACTGTTTTTAAAATGTATGCCTATATATTTGTCTCTTAATAAGTCCTCTTCATTTCAAATTATTATTTTAAACCAAGGGTATTGTACTTTATCTAAGAAAATCTGTGCTAACCGTACCTTTGGCCCCATTTCGAACTGATTTAAATACAATATATGTACATACTTAGATTTGTTTGCGTCTACAGAAACCTTTAAGCGGGAGTATCATTTTCTATAAAATGACAAAATTTTAAAAATATTTGTTAAAAAAAATTAATGTGGATTTGCTTAGTTTTTTTTTCCTTAAATTATAGAAAAACAGATGGAACCTTTTTATCCCGAAATTCTTAATTACGCATTTTTTCGGTTCATAATAATTTTCTTTGTTTATTTAAAAAAAAAAAAATATTTATTTATTCCAAATTAATTTTTTTTAGAAATTTATTTAAATATCGATTTTTAAAAATTGTTTCACATATTTAATTTAGGTAGAAATCTTTTAGCGAATTTCCTAAAAAAAAATGTTTGTAAAACTTTTGTTTAACAGAAATGATTTGATCAATTTTACTATAATCCCTATTTATGGAAAATTCTTCAGATATTTTCAGATATTTATAATTATTTTTGTATTAATTTTCCTTGTTTAATTTTGAACTCATATGCAATATAATACAACGTACGCTTGTGTAATTGAGGGTTTAAAAGTATTTTAACTAGGGGTATACTTTAAATTGCTAAAATGCCTCTTTAAATATTATATGATAGTTTAAGAGTTTATGCCGTATAAAAGGCATTGAAGCGATTAAACTAATACCCATAATATTTCGTTTCGTTTTCTCTTTACTGATAATTTTAATATATTAAAAAAATATTAAAAGTGAAAAATTGCAAACTAAATGATTTAAATAAATTCAATAATGTTGCATGTTTATATGTGTTGGCTATTTCACCTCTACAAATGTAAAAGTAAAGCTTTGGTATTAGTAATAACTCAATATTACTCTAAGGATTACAAAGTAAACAAAAATTTTTTTTTGCAATATTATTGGATGGTTTTGCATGAGTGTGTAAACAATATATATTAAACGAAAAAAAAACTTTTAGCTTTCTTCCCTACACCAATTTGATAAAACATACTGGCAGCGAGTTTAGCCAGGAGTGATAGGGATTTCTAAAAGACAGTGTAAAGAAAAGGATTGATAGATACAACTGAATTTAAATATTAAAACTTCTAAAGGAATACTTCCTGATTTTGTAATAACATTTAAGAGCGATTCTGATTCTTTATGCAAGACATGGATCTAAAGAAAGCCCTTTATTTCTTAGATATACATATCATAGCTAATTTTATATTGCATCCCACAAACAGAGCCTGTCTTCGCTTTTTGCTGCCACTGTTTAAAAAATGCTAAAAACATTGAAAGTGTAACACAAAAGAAATGCAATATCGGTACCCATGTTTACTGACGTCATAGCCCCTTGCTGATATTTAAGTTTTTTTTATATGATGTTCCTCTCTATTCCACATGTGTTTGGTGAACGTAGCACTTCTGCAAAAAAAGATTCATGCCAATCGGCAAGTGTGTAACCATGTGCATATGCATGCACAGTCGTACACATTTTTTTGTCTGTGATATTGTTGTATTAATGTGCGCTCAAAATACCCTTGAGTGCTGAACCAGAAAAAAAGTGCAATACTTTGCTTTACGGCTATAGAAATTGCAATAGCACAAGTGTATATGAGCATAAGTAGAGTATTCCCTGTTACTGCTTACAATACCATTTTTTTGTAGTTTCTTTCTTTTTAAAAAAATATGTGTCTGTGTGTTTCCATGTTAAAAATAAATGCTATAGTGGATAAAATATTACATTTTTTTTAACAGAACAACAGAAAATTGGCGAAGGAAAATGAAGCATTGTAGAGAGTAAAAAAAAAATCTTTTAACGTAAATGAAGAACCTACTACTCGTGATGAAGTAAGAGGTACAACCAGAAAACGTGTGATACCCACACACATATTTATAGGTGTGTGGGTGCTTAAATAGTATTAAGTTAGTTGCGGGTATTGGAAAAAAGAATTTCTTTTTATTTAGACTCATTTAAAAAAAAATATTACATTTTTTGGGCAAAAGCCGATTGAAATCTTAACACAAAAGTTCTCTTTTCAGGCTTAAATGTTTTTCTTACACAGAGAAAAAAATATTATACAAAAATACTTTTTCAGAGAAACTATTAGCATCAGATCATTTTATTACACAAATAGAAAAAAATATCTACTGTTAAGTAAAATGTTTTCTTTACGACTAAAAAAATAATTTTACACAAAAATTTGCTTTTTTTCTTGACGAAATACCTCTTACTCTCAATTAATATAATATTTCTACAAAAATATTAGTTTTTTATTTTATTTTGGTAGCTGCATCAAATAGGAAATACATACCATAGAAGGAAGTACGTACATTCAGGTTTTTTCCCTTTTGTTTACCGGAAGTTTATTTGTAACAAGTCTGAAATAAATATTTATTTTCTTCAAGAACCGGCTAAAATAACAAACGAAAAAAAAACACGATAAGAAAAGTAAAAACATAAAATAAATATAAAAATATTGGCTGTAAACGTGGTTTACAGCGGGTGCTTCTACGAACTCGTATCTCTCGTATGTCTTTAGTATTTCTATGAAACTGTTACAAAAATCTAACAAATCTTCTTTTTGTATGTGTTAGAGGTCTTAAACTCTTTCAAGATGTTTGTTGGTTTTCGTTTACCTACATTGACTTATGTTGTGTTGCTGCTGGTTTGTTTTTTTTTTTGACTTAGACCAATAGAGATTTTTATTTATTCTTGTTTTTAAGCTTTATATAGTTTTCTTGTTTTTTTTCAAATTATTTGCTTTATGCTTTTAAGTTATTTTTATGTTTTTTTTCTTAACACAGATAGAGATAGAAAGTAAAATAGAAAATATCATTACGTCTATTAAATTTTTCACATACAATCTTTTAAGTTTTAACGATTTCTCAAAGGATTTTATTATAAGAAGATTATTTTGAGCATGTGTTAGGTTTGCAACAAAACTGATGTTTAAATTATTGTTCAAAATATAAGATTTAATATTATTGATTAAGTTTGCTTTGCCTTACTGGAGGAAAACAACTTTGATTTTTGTTCAGAGAAAAATTATTAAAAATTTAAGGCTTCTGTAGAAAGGGATTAAGAAACTTAAGCTTTTGAAGGGAAGAAAAAAAATTGATAAAATGTTCTCAAATGTGTAGAAAAAAATTGGGGAGATGTTGGCAACTTGATTTAAGAGAACTTTTTTTAAAAGTCCAATAGCAAAAAGAAAGCTTAAGAACAAATTTTTTTTTGTATACAAAAATATTTTTTTGATTTGGTTTCATGTAAAAAAGGTTACCTACACAATTTCTCCACTGACAGCAGTTTAAACGTAAAGGGTACCTAGATCTGCTTTAAAAATATTTTATTAATGAAACTAATTTAATATCAACTTTTCGTGAAAGAAATTTTTTATACACAAAAAATTATTTTTACTCAAAAAGTTATTTCTACCTTAAAAACTAATTTTTACACAAAAAGGAAAAATTTGGCAAAAAAAAATTGTATACAATTGAATATTTATTGCAGTATATAACAAACAGAAGTTATTAAACTTTAAAAAGTTAAACCTGAGAATTCTGTTTTTACTTAAAATTTCATGCTTTGCAGCAAATTTGCTTTTATACAGAAAATGTCACATTTAATACAAAAATATTACATTTTGCATACGCAAATTTACATTATTTTATTATTTTTATATAAAAAATAATTTAAGCTACAAAAAACTATTTAATTGACTCCTTAGCCTTCATTTTCTACATTGTTTTAAATAAATTTTGGTTTTTTTTCATAAATTTTATGCAAATTACCAGTCCCCATTGGCTGTTTGTTAAAAAAATATTCATAAAAAATTTGTCATTTAAAAATTTAATACATTTTCGAATTAATTAGTCATTATTATAATTTTCAGCATCCGTGTTTTTTTTCCTTTTTTTGCTCAACAAAACCAGTATGTATGTATTGGTGCTGTAACCAGGTGATACAACAAAATAGAATATTAATAAAAAAAATGCTTATATGATTTCTCTTTCTCTCTCCCTATCTCTCTCTTTAATTTACATACAAATGTTTATTTTATAAGCACACGCAAATTACACATGAACAAATACACAAAACAGGCTCATGTGTGTATTTAAGTATTTGAATATTTGTATATCGTAACACTGGTTTTACTAAATGTCACTTATTTAAATTTCTATTATAGTGCTTATTGTTGCTGTTTGTTAAATTGCGTCATCAAAATAATAAAAAAGATAAAACGCTCTTATTTTTTAAACGAAGTAAGGAAAATGTGAAAAACATAATTTCCATAATCACTTTTAGCATCATATTTACACACACAACGCACATATGTGATAAGAAGAAATTGCCAACAATTCTTTCTAATTGAAACAACTAAAAAAGGAGCTTTAGATCCTACTTTAGGAAAAATTCTAACAAATTTAGTTCCACATTCTAATGTGCAAACAGACAACATATGGCTGCCGTAAATTACACACATTCACACATATACATATGTATGTATGTGTGCTTTAGTCTTAAAAATTTTTGTCTTCGTTTCTATAACAATGACGTATCCAATTAAGTTTCATTTGTTAAACATTTTGTCTAAATTATCTAAAGCATTTTTTTCATCATTATTTGAAAAAAAAACATTTATGTGTTAGAAAAAATTTCAATTAACATTAGATGGTAAACAGGGCTGCAAAGTAATGAAGTCTTCTTAAAAATTATCAAAATGAGGGGATATACATATGTTGCAGGTTAAAATGAGCAAAATTATGCAAACATCATATATAAAAGACTTTTTTTAGATTTTAAAAATATATTCATTATATTCTATTCCAAGATTTTAATTAACAAATTGTGTTTCTTTTACACCATTAAGTAACAAATAAAAAAAACTTATTTATTAAAAAAAAATAATAATATTTTTAAGAACAAAATCAACATAAAAAACTATTAAGTTTCCATAGGTTAATACGATTTTCGGTAGAGTCTGTTAATGGTATCACAAAGAATTAACGTTTTAAAAGCTCTGCCTATCAATGACTTCTCCTAGAAGCCCTTAACATAATTTTCATTACGTTTTATTTCTTGCTTTTTTTTATCTCATACAAGATGTTAAAGTTCAACATAAGACAGCTCGAAATAAACTGCCAAGACGACAAATTATTTGAACGGCACAAATTTTCCTACATCGTTGAGTTTTTTATAAAATATTTAATTTTGAATTTTAAATGTATATGAATAAAGTCACAAAGACTTGATGTTAATTTAAAGGTGAGGAAGTGAGATAAAGACAAAGACTATGTGTCTTAAAATAATTATAGGTTTATAAGGAAATATTTTTTGTTTAAATGAATGTTTTTAGTGATGTAAAAATAAAAAAATTTTTATTACAAAAGGATCTTATTTTTATGAATTTCTAGTAAAAAAAAAAATACCACCGCATATTGCTTATAAATTTATTAGCATTTTTGCACAATATTGTTTTATGTTGCGGCCCATTATTTCTCACTTTAAATTAACACATATTTATATGGGGTCAGCGCATTTTAAATGAAGCTTTAGTGATGCAAATGGTTCAGTATTACAAAAATCAAGGATTAAATTTTTTAAAGTAAATATGTGTTTTTTATTATTATTTTTTAAAAGGCTCAAAACAATTTATTTAAATTAAGTATGTTTATTATGGGCAATTCGGTATCTTTAAAAGCAAAATAAAATGGATGAAAAACAAGTAAATTGATTTTCTTTGTAGTTTTGTCTTCATTACCCTTTTTTTTTGTCTTATAAACAGTTAATTCCAAATATTTTATTTTCTTTGCAGTTTTGTCTTCATTACCCTTTTTTTTTTGTCTTATAAACAGTTAATTCCAAATATTTTATTCTTTTTATTTTTACCTTAATCTTTCTGTTTATTAAACCAACATCAAATTTAAACAGATGATAAACACAACAACACCTCAATTTTAACCAAAATAGTTAATCTTAAGTTTATGTTAACAAACGCAAATCACTTTGTGGTTTTTAACTAGAGTTTCAGTGTGTTTTTTTTTATATTTTGTTGCTTCAAATAATATTTAATGAGGTAGCATCAAGAGGAATTAAATGTTATTGTTAAACTTGTTATGACATCATTTAGGGTTTTATGACACTTGGTCTTTAGCGATAAAAATATTTTAGGAAAACAATAAAAATTGTTTTTTTTAAATATTTTTTTTTAAATATTAAACACATTAGCTTATGTTTAAAACAGTTATAAGTTATAATTTTAATATCAACGTAGTTTAATATTAGC
>NDXZ01005898.1:1311-13913 GCA_003055125.1 Paykullia maculata | reverse complement strand
TTTTTTTTTTTTTTTTTTTGTTGATTTCTGCACAATAATTCCGCCAAATTTTTATGTCAGCATAAACTTAGGCCGCAGTCAATATTTATTTATCAAAGCCATAGTAAACACAAGACCTTGGTTTTGCATGCAATTTTTTATTAATTTATTTAGTTATTGAAGTATTTTTTTTTTTAATTTCTGATCTTATATATTAAAAAAGTATTTTTTGTGAAGTTTCAATTTTAATTAAAGGTCTCCGCCGACCATTTAGATGACGGCCGCTGCCACTATGTAACGAAGTACTCAGCTGTTTTTGTATGAGAATTTTTCACTGATTTTTTTTTTTAATATGTTTAATATGTTCTCAGCTCGACTTGCACGACAGCCTTTTGCAAATAAAATTAATTTGCACATTAATTATTGACTATTTTTAGGGCAGTTTGATTTGAGAAGAAGTGGAATCAAATGGCAAAGATATGGCTTAAAAAAGATAGGGCTTTAATTTCTTTCTACAGTTGTTTTTATTTTTTTATTTTAGAAAATATCTATAGGTACGAGATCTAGTTTTTGTTTCTGTTACAAAAATTTTAAAACTTAAAAGATATGGCAACGACGCATTTTTATTGTTAGATTTTGTTGATGAATAATTGTTTTTGGTAATTTGTTACTTGTGAGTTAAAAACTAACTCAAATTTCTATTGTTCAATTTTTAATTCACAATATTTTTATTTGCAAATAAGACATACAGGTGGACCCCCGATTTACGAAGGCTCGCTATACGAAATTTCGAGATTACGAACATCATTAATAAATTATAAAATTCGTTATACGAATACGAAATTTCGAGATTACGAACATCATTAATAAATTATAATAAATAATTAAGTTATGTATATTAATTTAAAACTAAATATTTTTTTTAACGTAAAATTTCCTTTTAATACCTTTGTATTTTTTTTATCGAATAAAATTATTTTCTTATTTTGTTTAAATGTTTCTAAAAATTGGGTTTCGCATAACGAACGTTTTGGGTACACATCTATGTTTTTTTAATACAAACTTATACTAATAAGGATCTCGTTTTACGAATACTTTTAATCCCTGGAACATATATATTAATTTTCAGTAGAATACCACACTAATATTGAGCTCGCTATACGAATATTCGATATACATTCACTTTTACAGAACGTATCCTATTTGTAATTCGGGGGTCACCTGTACATAAATACGTATAAACGGAGTATAGCCCGCTTTTCCACATAATTAAGAAACTAATTTAAAAACCGGTTGTCTTCTTAGTGCAACTCTAAAACAAAAGTTATAGATATTTAACTTTGAAAAAAAATTTTTTTTGGGCTTTATATGTGTTAAAGAAATGTCAAAATTATTTTGACAAAGAATTTCTTTAACTTTTTACTTTTTAGTCACAAAAAAGGAAAAAAAATACCACTTTTTTAAATTAGAGAAACAATAATCCAAAATATATTTAGGTTTTTCCAAAAAATTTCAATAGAAATCCATAGTTTTGTTGATAAACTCAGAGTTTTATTTTTAAGAAGTAATAAATATGTATTTCAAAAGTTGATGTCATTATTAGATTTAAATAAATAAACAAAAAACATAATTCGAAATGCATTAATTTTTTTTCAAATTATTCTTAATGATTTGTTAAAAATTATAATGAAACCAGGTTAAAGTATTTTCGAGAAAGAAAAAACGCTTAAATAATTTGTAATGTAATGTTAAACAAAAATTCAAACACTCAGAAAAAAAAAAACAATTGTAAATTACACATGCATTCGGTAAAAATTAGTCACGAGTTGTTAAATTGTTTTTTTTTTACACAACAACAAAAACAGCAGAGTTTTAACACAAATGTAATGAATGTACAAATGCAGGCGGTTTAAAAAGAGAGGAAAGGTCCAACAGATAATTTGAAAAGAAAATGATTAAAATTGGTTATAATAAGTAGAGTAAATGGTTTTAAAATTAAATTTTATTAATGCAAAAGTAGGTCTAAAATAACAATAGAAATAACCTCCATAATAAATAACGGACAACAATTTAAAATGAATGGCATTTAGATTCATACGTACATATGGATGTGTGTGCATTAGTACATATGTATTTACAGAAGTATGCATTTAATATGTATTTTGTTAATGTTCATACATACATATGTACATACATACATATTTATATTGCATTGAAATTTGTATTTAATTAATTAAAGACTGGAGAAATATTGACTTCTTATCTTTTTCTTAAGAAAATTGATTATAAAAGAAAATAAATATAAATTATTATCATATTTTTAAACATATACGAAAAGATAAACGAAACAATAATAAATTATTTTAATAAATGTTTAAAGAGGACATATTTGTGTAATTAAAACAAACAAACAAACAACACTTTTAATTTTTTAGCATTATATACTAAGTGGCCACCTTGTTATGGCACAACTTTTTTAAAATAACCCGCTGTTTTCCCTTGATCCAACTATCTTTTAAACATTTGTGATTTTCTTATTACAGCTTTACTTCCATTTGTCTCTATATTTCTTTCTATCTACCTTCGCTCTACTAAACTCTCATTGATATTTATTCTCTTCCATTTTTATTAATATCAAAAAAAAACAACGGCTAAGATAAAAAAAAAAACAAAACAATGAGCAACGTGCAGTGTTGTATACCAAATAAAAAGGTAAATAACGTAAGAAATATTTAAAAAAATATAAGTAACAAAAGCAATAACAAAACTTGTTGTTCTAAAGATGTTGTTATACACGTTACCAGCATGTTTGTATGTATATTATGTATGAATGTATGTGGTAGATGTTGCTGTTGTAAATTTTTTGGTAATCAATCATTAGAGAATGTGGAATTATTTTTTGTTTTGAAACTGATAAAAGAATAAAACGTAAATTAAGCCCAAATAAATAGAGAAAAAAAAAATACATATAAAAAGAGAATTATTCGAATAAAGGAATTCTCATACATACATGTAATAAAACATTTCCAATATGGCCGTTTATGACAGCTAAATTCGACGTAAATAATTATTAAATTTTGTAAGGGGATTAGAGAAAAGATTTTTTTTTTGTTTTTTAAGGAACAACGTTCTTTCAAACCAAAAAAAAAGAACTCGAGTGCTTTTAAGATATTTATTTAAATTTCTTTAGAAATAAAGCAAGTGATATAAGAATCATTGTTGACATACTTACATATGTAAATAGAGAAATGAATGCCATTATAGTTTTGAGAAAAAGTGTAGATTTGAAATAATATTTTAGTGACAGTTTATACCAACAATAATTATTATAAGCAAAAGCAAATAAACATTTGTTTAGTTTGGCCTTGAAAAATTATTTTTAAAAAATGTTTAAGCGATAAGATAAATTATTTATTTAATAAACTTAAAGAATTTAAAATAAATTTTATATTAAAAAAAACAAAATGCTTTTTACCTACAATAGAGAAATTTTATTGCATAAACTGAATCATTCGACTCTTTGAATTCCCGGAGAGCAGTCGGAATATTTAAATGAATTACTCTGGCAGTTTAAATTTGAAAGCTTTGTGATTACTTAACCTACAAAAATCTAACAATTCAATAACTTATTGATTAAGAACGTTTTTACAGATAAGTTTTTATTTAAAGAAGAGACAAGGAAATCTCTATTTTTTATTAAAACTTACCCGAATGATGTCCAGCATCATCGTCATCATCATCTACTAATTGTTGATGATGATGATGTTGTGTCCTATCCGGGTGACTACCACAGCTACTATCAATATTACGTATAGTACCCTCTCCCATCGAAGAGACATTTGAATTATTCTGTATTAATGTATCCGTAACCGAACCATTTTCCTCATTTGGTGTGGCCGTAATATCGAAAATCTTAAAACGTTCGCGTATTAGTTCGGCACATTTTTCATCGTGAAAATACGAATCCAGTTCATCAAGTGCCAGAGGACAGACATCGTATTGTAAATAGAAATCCTTACCCCAACTACCAGTACAGATCATGTTACTATTAGAGGAGTTAGAGCTGTTCGTTCCACCATGCATTTGTTGTTGATGTTGAGAGGCTACGGATTTAAGAAGCGAGTTACTGCGCGACAATTTGGTAGAATGAGCCCGGCGTATAAATGACAAAGATTTTTTGGCCGGTGACGTTATCTGATGGGGATGAGGCGGATAGTTTTTGGCGTTATTGGCGGCGGGTGGTGAAGTCAACGAATTGTCTGAGGAAGAAGACATGGAATTTGTTAATTTCGTTGTTGATTTCAACAGAAACAAATTCTTAGGTGGAAAAGCGCTTGTTATAATCGTATTAACAACATTAGATTTAACGTTTTTTGTAGTATCACGATTGAGATGACACGCCTGACTACCGCCAAATTTACGATTCAATGAAGCCGATGTTTCTAGGGTGGATTTGTTCGTTTTAGATGTATTATTTTGTATATGCGAACCGGACGACGACGTTGCGGCGTGATCTAATGCTTCACCTTGTTTTAAAGCAACTGAGGGCGATAAATTTTGCGGTAAAGTTTTCGATTTTATTCGCAAAACACACGGTGTCGATGTTATAATATTAGTGCCTATTGCTTTTGTTGGTGTAGTAGTAATAGTAGTACTATTAATTGTGATGGTTGTTTGTTTGGTATGAGTAGACGAAGTTGAAGCTTTTATTTTGGCGACATTGATTAGATTTTGCTCAGAACTTTGTAGATGTTTAGACGCCGACGACGACGACGATGAGGGTACTGATAAGATGTTTGTACGCGAGCGTGATTTCATCATTTTAATCGGTGTCGATGTATTAGTCTGCATGCGACTTATCTCTGAATCATCGTCATCATCGTATTCATTATTGCAATTTTGTACGGGTGTTGTTGGTGTCTCTGGTGTTAACTTAAGAGCCGAGTTGTTTGTGTCTCTTATTTTTAGGGGGGTTTGTTTAATATTCGATTTGCTGTTGCTTGTTTGAGAGGCCAAACTACGTTGTGTATGAATTGATGACGTACTCGCAGTACTAGGGGTTACCACTATATCATTTTCCTCATTAAACTGGGTTCGAGGAGCCGGGTACGGCCATTTGTTGGAGGATGTAGAAGAACTAGAGGATTTTCGAGCCTCTGTTGTATTAGTAGCCAACTGTTCCGATATATTCGATCCCAGAGAGCTTCTTGGGGATTGATTATCATCTAAACTATTCAGAACTATACCATAACGCTTGGTACGGGCTGTTGATTGAGGCTGGGCCCTTTGTTTCGGTATGGGAGTGGAATGATTGTTAGATGTAGCTTGTATGGACTTATTACTAATAGAACTTAATCTATTTGTAGAGGAGGTTTTGGTGGAACTTGAAGAAGTTTTACTAGTTCTTTTGTTACTGCTTAAGGTTGAGGCTGCCGAAGTTGTCTCCTTTGACGGTGTGGCGCTAGTCGATTTGGTGGTTTTATTTTTATGCATGGCTATAATGAATTCTGCTGCATCACTATCCTCATCCCAATCGGCTGAAACGTCGTCGGTAACCCCTGTTAATGACCAATTAAAACCACAAGGAGGAGCCATTTTCTTTGAACTCTTAGAACTACCGCTTCTATAGCCTGAAGAGGAAGTGGAAGAGTTGGAAGAGGTAGTGCTAAAGCCCAAAGTACTATTGGCTCTTTCAAACAATAGAGTGGTTACCTTTACGGAAGTAGTGGCACTTCTAGGGGAATCCGAATTTTGTTTGCTATGATTCGGCTTAAAAATAGAAGTTGCAGATTTCTTTAGATTATTATTGCTAGAATTTTTTAAGTCCTTGCAGCTAGTAGAATGACTAGTTAGACTGGACAAACTGCCACTGGTAGAGCTTTTATCGACTTCGTCCTTTGGTGGAGCGACTGCTGAAGTATCTGGTTCGTCGTCCTCTATGACTAAGGGTACGTAAAATGTGGAACGTCTACGCTGTTGTTTCTCCTCTGATGATGTTGAAGTTATGGTGGTGGGAGTAGAGGGTGTTACAGAAGACAAGGAGGTATTGGAACGATTTAGGGAAGAAGTATCCAAAGGCTGCAACATTTTATTAATTCGTTTTTTTTAAGTAAAGTTAAAGAAAAGTTCTTATATGCCACATATTTGCATTTTTTTACCCTTTATTTTAAACTAATTTTTGCACACACACAATTGTAAACACTTTAAAATTTTAAAATATTATTTTGAAATTTATTTCTTTTTTCTATAAACGCAGGTATGTACATATGAACCTATATGGCAACACTTTTTTGGTTAGACTTTGTTAATAAACAGTTAGTAAGAATGTAAAGGCAATTATACTTTTTAGTTTTTTTTTTTAAATATGGCCACTTGTTATGTTTAAATTCATAAAAATTTTATCAAATAATAATTTTATTTACAAACTTTATAGATCTTTTATTTTACTGTTGTTTTTAAAAAAATTCTTTTACATTTTACAACAACTTTGAAGATGCTCGTTTCTCTTTGTACCCACTAAGAAAAAACTGGCTGTGCAACTTTATTGAAAAAAAAACACAAGACACTTCAAAATTTATGTAGCTGCCTTTGCTAAGTTTTCAAGAAATGTGCATCTTTTTCTCAGACTTATTTTTAATTCCAATTAAATTTTTTTTAAATTTATTTACAATATTTTTGTTAATTACATATTTGTGAAATAAGTTTATAAACATTTATTTTACTTCCGCTTAATTTTTGATTTCCAAAACCTCTCTTTATGAACAACCGCACTCAACTGAAAAAATAATTCAAATTGCACCTCTTTTTCACTCAATCTTAAAGTAATTTCAAGCAATGAGTAAAAGAGAGATTTTGTTTAGAGAGGAATCGTGTGTTGTTTTTACAGATCATTGAGTTAACTGGAGTGTTTTCTGGGCAAAAAAGGTTTACCAGATGTGTGTAAAAAAATTGCCACAAAAATAGGGAGTTTTGTTAATACTCCAAATTTCAATTTATATTTAAGGAAATAAGATTAAAAGAGTTAACAGAGAACTATATGTTTTTTATTTTTATTTTTTTCTAGTCGTACAAATATTTCGGTCTGATATAAATAAATACTGTCTAGAAAACTTTGGTACTTGTGACAGTTTAAATTTTTTACGGGTATGAAAACTCTTTAATATATTTAGTTTGTGTTAACTAAATATGTGTGCAAACGTCTTGAAATACATTTTTACATAATTACAAGAAGACATACAAATCAAAATCTGACTACTTAAGAATAATAATATGATATTGTGCAAGAACTTTTAGGTTAATTTTAAACCTAACAATCAAATTAAGCCAAATAAAAAGCATTAATTTAAAAAATGTAGAATAAATTGTTTTTTTTAAAGCTATATCGCTTATAACTCTAAACATTTGTTGAATTAACTACATAATAACAAATATTGGTGTAACTTGCCCTGCAACATTAAGTTTTTTAATTTTTCCAAGCGATACAAAGTTACGTTGTGTAAAAATGTAACGAAAAAACCCTTAATTGTTGTTTATAAATTTTTCCAGAATAGACTTGTTATTCCAAATTTTCATATTAAAAATATAAAAGGAATGGCTAAATTTTTTTAAAAAATAAGTTTAAAAAATTCTTAAGATCTTTGGAAGCTTGCATGTATTTAAGGTTAAATATTAAACAAATTGGGGCATTCGGAAAACTGAAAAACTTATTGTCGTGCATACATTTTAGTAAAGTTTATAAAATGCTGCCATACATAAAGATTTATCCTATTTTTTAGGTTCTTAAGGACGCTAAAGATATATTTTTTAAAATTAAACGGTTTGTTTTTTGAAAATTGTTTTTTAGACTTAATACATTTTGTGGGTACTCTTTATAGAAATAAAAATATTAAATAAGTAAGATTCTTTTACTTGTTAAGTTTTTCTAAGATCTGTCGATTTTATATTATATTATAAGATCTTTCTTTCTAAGCATTTTTTTATGTTGTTAACTTATAGATACTTTTAAAAGGTTTTTTTCATAAATATTCCATATTTGTTGTTTTATATATATATATATTTTTTTTTTTTTTGACAAGTTGCTCCTTTTAATTTTTAATGTTTTTGCATGATTTTCCTTTTTTCAAAATATATGGCAGCACTTAACACAGTTTATCAAATATAAACAGAGAGCTTTTGTTAAAATAAAGATACTCACTCTTTATGAGTTCAATTAAACTCTTTTAAAATAAACAAATGGGACAGAGTTGTAAATAAAAGGCACATGGAGATGCAATAAGAAAAGAGGTATGCATATGTATTCGTTTATTTATGGTAAAAGAGCAGTTGAACTTAAATGAAAAATTTTAAGATATTCTATATATAACTTTGCGAAATACTTTAAAATATTAAAGTGAAATAATTTTAATAAAAGAAATTGTCAATAAAGAAAAATTACTTAAAAATATTTTTAACAGATATGCGTACTTGGTCTCAAACAGTTGTTAAGGTACAAATTTTATAATTAAATTTTTTGTTAAGTATTTTTTTTTTAAATCCCTAAAGTAAAATTTTTAAACCAAAGCACAATTTATGCAGGGGCTTATTTTAGTTTTAGCATAAACTAACAAGAAACCATGGTTACTAAAAAAAACAACAAATCTAAAGCTAGAGGAATTAATTACACGCCTATAGAGGGTGTTTTTTTTCTAAAGGGGCTGAAGCGTTCATTTATTTTTTTTGTCAACTTCTTTTTAGCAAATCAAAACGATAATAGATAATACTTTTTGCTATGCTTTTAAATTGTTGTTGTTTTTATCAGATTAGCAAAAAAATAAATAAATGAAAAAACGCAATTGTTAAACAATTGTATATGAAAAGAATATAAATTTACTTTTTAAAAAAAGAAAAAAGAGCGAAAGCTGTTTCCAAATAACAATTTGTTTTCAAACTTAACCACTTTTTGCATAATTTTAAAATTTACTTTGCATAAACGACATGCGTCATCAATTCAAATTGGTTCGAAAAGGTGTAAAGCATAAAGAAGGATAGAATAAAAAAAGTGCTGAAATACTCTGCAGTAGGTCTGTATATACAAAACGCAACCACAGAGCAAACAGCAAAAATGGTCAAAATAAAATAATAATAAATGTGTTAAAGAAAACAAGAAAGAAACCCTCTTATTATTAAACAGCTGCTGCTGTTGTTGCTTAAGCAAGATTCTATTGCATGATCTTGCTGCTTCAACAATGAAAACCTTTATTATTACAATGTGGAAATAGAAAATAATTAACATAAAAAAGGAAATAAAGCAATAAAGTACCACCAAGTATGCCTTTTTTAATGATCTCAAATAAAATATGTTTAACTTTACTATATCTACCGGTTTCCAGATTAAGTTAAATAAATAAAAACAAACAAAACCCAAAAAAAAACCTTTTCTGAAAACTAATACTTTAAAATTACAATTAAACAGTTTGTGCAACTAATATTTCTCTAATGATAATTTATGCTCTTTATATTTGGTATTTCCTTCTTAATATTTTGAGCCTTTCGGTACCATTTTTTCTGTAAAAAAAATTGTTGTTTTAGTTAAACACCGCTTGACAAAACATGTGCCTTTAACTAAAAACTAAAATAAAAAAAAACATTTTTACAAAAATACAAATTTTTAAACGTTTTTTTTTTAATTTAAAACTGAAACTACTTAACAAAGGATTAGGCATAATATGAATACAACTACAATAGAATTTTAATTTAGGTAGCTCATATTGCTCAGAAAGGGGTCTGCACATTTTACAACAACAATGAAAAACAAATTATAAAAAAATGGTTCTTAGTTTTAAACTAGAAAATAACAGTTTTTGTAAAGGATTTAAGGAAGAAACACTTGAGATCATAATTTTCTTCTTCTAAACTAGCAGTTTGTTAAGCAAATCTGCTTAAAGCGGCAACACAACACAACAACTAAATTTTATGGCGGTGTTATTGATACTCCTTATAAACAAAGTGCTCTTTTCAAAATGGGAATTTGGTTTCATGTATTAAGAATTTTTTTAAAACAAAGCTTATAAATTTAATACAAACAAATTAAATTCATTACGATGCATTTAAAATATAGTCTTTATGTGTCCGGACAAATTTTTTTTATATTGAGTTTTAAACAGAGAGACGTCCAACTCATTACAAAATAAAATTGTCCGAACAGACTGATAGTTCAGACACATTGAGTAAGTTCAGCTTTAATGTAAAGGAGACTCTATTTGTAACAACTAATTTACAGTGAACTCGCGGTAATGTAAACTTCCAATATAGTGAACTATCCAGTAATGTGATTACCTATTTTTTTATATTAACGCTCTAAATAGTAAATATTTAATATAAAAAGTGAATTTAAAATAAAAAATAAATAAGTTTGCAATTAATTATATGTTATGTTATAAATACCAAGGGTTTTAATACTTTCTAGAATTTTTAAAGCAAAAAAAAAATAAACACAGTATGGCGATACAAATTTTTACAATCGAAAATGTGAATGGTTTTTATTAGTTCACATTATCGCGAGTTCACTGTATTTATATAGCACTATGATTTGTTTTTATTTCCTTTTTTATTTAAACTTAATAAATAAAAAAATTTATTTAGTTACTAGTTCTAATAAAACAGTTTGAAAGTTGGAAAGTTTCCTCTAAATAAAGGATTTCTGCAATTTTATATTATATTATAAATTAGTTTAAAATTAAAAGTTTATTCAAGACTTTCTTAACATTTATCCCTAATAGAGATTTTATTTTAAAATTTGCATGAATAAGATATTAATTTACTACAAATGTTCCTATTTTATATGTTATGCCAGTTTTATTTCGATTGACTCTTTATCAAAAGTGTCTGGCAGCGCTGTTTTCAGTAGTGACAAGTGCATATAACAGTTGAGTTAATGCATTTACTAAAATGACGGTATATAAAAACAGTAGGTATTTAAATGGAAGTGTATGTATGAATGTCAAGACTATTAGTTATTTAAGTACAAATATATGTATGTATGTATGTGTATATGTACATATTAAATTATGATATGTATGTGTGTAAATTAAACTCATTACTCTTATTAATACAATAAAGGATAATTATATGTTATATTACTTTATCGATAATAATCCCCTACTTTTTTATGTCTTTCTTTATATTTCTATTGTGTATTCATGTGTATATATTCTATACAATCAATATGATGATTAGTCATTTGGAAATGTCATATTGAGAGAATATACATAAGAACATAAATATGTATGTATGCACATACAAACATATATCCATGACTATAATATCCCTAAGGCAGTGCTCTGTTTTCTGTTAAGTAATGCGTAACTAGTTAACTTTGTAAAATCGGCAGCTGTTTTATGAGGCTCACGCATCGTTAACTCATGCATACATACATACGTAAATACCGCTTTGCAATACAGTGACATTTTAATCCTTTCTATTGTCAAAAGGACTAGATGGTTGTTTGAATAGGTTCTTATTCTATGGGGCAAAATACTCTTTTAAATGCAAAAAAAAAGTTTAATGCAAAAAAAAGTTAATACGAAAGAAGTGCTTTAAAAACAGCTGTTACAATAAACATACATACATACAACTAAAAAACTAATGTACATGAGTATGCATATATATGTATGTGCATATGCATACGAAAAGGAGATGTCAAAAAAATGTTTTAATAAGCTAACAATTAGATTTAAAAAATACCTTGAATTTGTAATATTTTACTATAATACTGAATTATTTTTCATGATAAAGAAATTTGTAAAAGTTCTTCTTCTAAAATTGAAATTTATTGTAAAAATTTAATTAAAACTAATTAAATTTGTTTTAAAGTTTTAATCTAATAATTTTAACAAAAAGAAGGGATTAAGAAATATTATAGAAAAAATAGAAAATATTAAAATTAAAATTATGTTTGAACAGATTTATATGACATTTTTTATTAATAAAATATGAACAATTTTGTTTTTAATCTCTGAATAAAAATAATTTATTTAAAATATTTCGAAAAGAAGAGAAAACAATAACTAAATTAAATTATAAAACATATTTTAATTTTATTAAAAAAATATTTACGAAAAAATTCTTTTAATTTATTACAACAGTTTAAAAAATAATTTTAGGAATAAAAATATATTCAATAATTTTATGTAAATATGTAGTAGAAATTTATAGTAAAATTTTCTTTTAATAAAAGGATTAAAATAAAAAAATAATGGCATAAAATGTGTATTACAAACGTTTTTAAGTAAAAAAATATACTACAAAAAAGAATTTATCAAAAAATTTTCTTTACAAAGGGAGAATTAATTAAAAATGCAAAAAATTATTTTTCTATAATTTTCCAAAAATCTAGATTTTATTAAAATTATTTTGTTTGTTTTTCCAAAAATCAAGATTTTATTAAAATTATTTTGTTTCTTTTCTTTTTGGAATTGAAAATTTTGCAAGACTTACGTAAGAAACTTCTTAAATATTTTCGTTAAAAAAACCGAAATATTTTTTACAAAAGTACAACATGTGTTTGCCAAAAGTCATCTGGCATCTCTAGATGTAAATGATTTTTTTAGCGTTTTTTGGCTTAATTAAGCATTATTAAACATCAC
>NDXZ01005889.1:655-14677 GCA_003055125.1 Paykullia maculata | reverse complement strand
GACTTATGCCACTTTCAAAATAAACGGCTCATATATTTCTGGTCGCTAGAGTTTTAATAGGTTTACCGATCACGTTACGAGGACGTACAATGACTAGTTTCTTTAAGTCATCTTGCAACGTGGTCGCCAAACGACCGTCATCCTTTAGACGAAATATGGCAACTATTTTAAGGTGTTAAAAATACTAAGTCGTATAATATATAAATATTGTCGGATCTTAACAAAAAAAGCGACTATTAGTCGTTTTTGGTCTAAGTGTAGTCGAACAAAAATACAGCCACAAATCCGCCATATTTTATAAACAAAACAAAATTCTGCCGTGATAAAAAAATAAAATGAAGAATATTTAAAAAAAAAATTATTTTAATGCACTTAAAGACGTTGAAATAAATGAGAATGATTGATTTTTACCTTATTTTTGCATAAGTAATAATAAAAAAAACTATTTTTGATTAAAATAAATGTCTCTAAAAGAAAATTTTAAAATTCATTAAAATTATATTGTTTTGAATAAAATATATTTTTAGTTTGGGAATGTATTTTTTCGAAGTAGAACATAAAATTTAATCAGTAAAATTTTAAGCTTTGCCATTTTTACGTTTAGTAGTTCTGCATTTTCCATTAATATTAATTTTAAGACAAAAAAAACTAGAGCCAGAATTAAAACTGAAATAATTGTCTTAAAACAAATAAAGTTCGTAATAAAATTAAACATTTATTAAAAAAAAATTCTAATTAATATTAATTTTAAAAAATATTTTATAGGATAAAAGTTATTGTTTGTTTACTTATATTTTGCCGACCAACATTATAATAAAGTAAGTCACTTAAATGAAAAAAATTTAATTTCTTTCTTCACTGTTGGTCGTAAAAGTTGCGGTCGTCAAAGTACAGGATTCCGATTTCCCAACATGATTTAAATTTGAGTCGTAGTGTGGTCAATATAACGTCGAAAGGGTCGGTTGGAGTTAACTTTAGACGTCGGATCGACGTCGTCACGACCAAACTGTCACCTAAATGGAAAGAAAATAGAATTTCTTTCTTCCGGTCGTTATTGATACACTATTTGTCATAATAGTGGCGGTCGTCAAGCTACAAGATTTCTTTTCCCTATAATGATTTTAATTTCAGTCGTAGCGTGGTCGGTACAACATTAAATGCATCAGCTGGAGTCGACTTTAGACGTCCTACCGACGTCGTCACGACCAAACTGTGTTGCTTGGGGAGTTTATAGAAATTTTTTTTAAAGAGAAATTAAAGTACAAATTTCCAATAAATCCCTTTAAGGAGATTTAACGTTTTTTCTTAACAAATTATTTAATTAAAATATATTAAAAATTGTTCGTCGATTGAAAAAAAAATATTTGTGTTTTTTTTTTTAATTTTGCCAATTTGTTTCGCAATTGTGTGCCAAGCGAAACTTTAATCAAACTTTCTTTTACCGACTAGATTTAAAAATTATCCATAAATAAACATTTTTTTTAAATATTTTTACATAAAAATGCCCACAAGTAACTAATACAACAAAAATCTCGAAATCTTGTAGCAAACTAATTTGAAAAAGTTCATACTTACTCTCTTTTTTAATCTTTTATAAACTTAAATTAGCCTTAACAAAATCGTGTTCACTTTATTGAAAAATTTATTTCAACAAGTGTTAAGTAAGCTTAACTTACAATAAAGAAACTAGTACAAGTCAAATAAAAAAATACACACATATTTATTTGTAACAATTCATTGGATTAAGTGTACGACTATTCATAACCTTCCTATCTTAACTGCTTACAATCGTATAAATTTTGATTTTGTTTTTTTATTTAACCACATTTTCAAAGGATTTTATAAAAAAAGTCTTAACGTAGTCCTTTCATCTTTATAATTTTTAAAAGGAAAAATTTTCAACAGAAACAGAAATGAACTAACAAACACAAAGAAGGAAAGAAAAAAGGAAAATAAGAAAAATAACTGAATTAATATAATAAATTTACAAAAAATTAAGCGGATAAAAAGAAACTATTAAATGTGCATATAAGTACAGGGTGGCCCAGAAAGACCGAAGTGGTGTGAATTCCTTATAACTTTTTATTTAAGACATATTTTTTTAATTTTTTGTTTTTTAAATACAGTAAATTTATAGAGAATATTTTTAGATTAGTTATTAAAAATGATATCCCGCAAGTGGTGGCCATTTTCTGCTTCGCACAAATGTGCTCTTTCCAACACATTTTCCATGACCTTTCGCAAAACTTCTGGTGTTGTGTTGTTAATTTCGTCTCGAATATTGGTTTTCAATTCCTCAATAGTCCTAGGCTTATTAACATAAACTTTCCCTTTTAAATAACCCCAAAGGCAACATTCTGGAGCGGTTAAATCCGGGGAACGCGGAGGCCAATTAAAATTGCTTCTACGCGAAATTATTCTTTTACCAAAGATGTCGCGTAAAAGAGCCATTGTGGCGCTCGCAGTGTGCGCTGTAGCTCCATCCTGTTGGAACCATATTTGCGGATGGTTTTCCAAGGGAAAGTTTATGTTAATAACCCTAGGACTATTGAGGAATTAAAAACCAATATTCGAGACGAAATTAACAACATAACACCGGAAGTTTTGCGAAAGGTCATGGAAAAAGTGTTGGAAAGAGCACATTTGTGCGAAGCAGAAAATGGCCACCACTTGCGGGATATCATTTTTAATAACTAATCTAAAAATATTCCCTATAAATTTACTGTATTTAAAAAACAAAAAATTTAAAAACATTTCTTAAATAAAAAGTTAAAAGGACACTTCGGTCTTTCTGGGCCACCCTGTATTTATATGAAAGTGTGTGTTTATAAGGGAGAGTATTCTAAAACGGAAAACAATTAAGCGGTTGTACTGCCCCTTTAAAAACTAACCGGTTTGGAATATATATTAATTTTTTTTTTGGATATCTTTAATGTTATTATTTATTATACAATGTTGTATTATTATTGTAATTTTTTAAATTTAAAAAAATATATAAATCCGGATATCCGGTTTTTCGAATTTTCTGGAAATTTTGTTTGTTTTTTCTTAACTTAAACATAAGTGCATATTATGTATCTGTGTGATAGTACTTTATGATTTTGTACATATTACGCTGTTATAATGTTTTAGTTTTCGTACTTATGTTGAACCATTGAAGAAGAGAAAAGTTAACTAAATGCAATTTTGCTGTATGTGTACATGGATGTGTTATCAAGAACACTAACAACAATAACCGAAAAAAAACTTTGAAATATAAAAAGCACTAAAAATAATCCAAAAGAAAAACCAAAATGACTTTTATCATTTAATGCTAACGGATAAATATCACACCCCCACAAGCACTTATAGATACAAAATATAGATAAAAGAAAACAGGGTGTTCCAAAAAGATAGATAAAGATAGTTTAATACAACAAAAAAATCTAAAAAAAAGGAAATTTGTGGAAAATCCTTAAAAAATCAAATAAAATCTGCAGGAAATTTGTCATAAACAATAAAACCCAAAACAAATTTTTTTCAATATAAAATTTTACAAATCATTTAATTAAAACGAAAAAATTTTTATATACAACTTTTATAATAATTTTTTTTCCAATAATAAATTAAAAGCGAACTTTTCAAGAAAAATTTAATCAAAAACTTTTTAAAAACACTCTTCATGTGAATTTTTTTTTTATTATTTACTTTATTTTACAATAAAAAGTGAAAAAACAAAATTGTTTAACTGAGCTGAATAACTTTTATCCTTAGAAAATTAACTAAAACATTTCTAAAAAAAGAATTTGTCTCGAAAATATTTTATGAAAAAGTTCTCAAAGATATCAATAACAAGATTTTTTAAAATTTTCAAATACATACATATGTAATTTTATGAAAATTTTCATTCTCATTGTGTTGTTACGTTGACAGTTAAGTACTTAAAGCCTTAAAAGTGTAAAGTTTCATACCAAAAGAAGCATTTGCAAGAATATTAACTTCATCATTATTTTTTAAAGTCAATAAATATAGGAAGCCGTCTTATTTTGATAGAAGTATATATATTGAAATCAATTCTTGCTTGAGCCAACTCTTCGTGAGTGGTTTAGAAAATTTAAAAGCGGTGGTTTTATTGTATATAAAACGGAGCGTCCCAGTCAGCCACAAATTTAAAGATAAAAAATTAAAAGCTTTGCTCAATCAAGACTTGTATCTTGATTGTGACAAGAAGTGCTTGCAAATTCATTAGGAATAGATCAAGCATTAATCCAGAAAAGAAGCTGAATGCCCCACGAACTTAAATCAAGAGATGTCAGAAGGCGATTTTGCGTCTATCAAAAAACTGAATGTTTTTTTCATTGAACTGGTAAATGCAATAAAAAGTGAATAATAGTAACCCAAATTTAAAAAAAATCACATATGAAGCCTGTCTTACATCCATACTAAATCGCAATATCGAAGACGCTAAGACAATACTCTGTATTAAGATAACAAAATATTTGATTTACAGCTGCAAGTCCATTTTTTTTTTCATCATGATAGTGTTCGATCTCATCTTGAGCAATCGGTTAAAACATATGTACATGAATAAAAGTCGATGGAAATTTTTGTCACTCCCCCAGTATAGCTCAGACAGTGGCCTAACTTTTTTTTATTTCATTCGATACAGAATATCCTAACTGGAATAAGCTTCAATTCAAAACAAGATATAAAAATTATTTTTTTAAGACAATTATTTTTGGTTTTATTCTGGCTCAAGTTCATTTAAAATTTCTTAGAAATTTTATGTTTTATTGTGATAATGAATGAATAATAATTTTTGAAAAGTAAATTTTTGCCGACACCAGCCGAGTGGAGTGCATTTTCGAAAGCAGCTACGATTTTCACCATCAGCACTCTTTGATCGGTGATTAGTGTTGAATGTAAATATCATCTATTTAACTCAGAGTTTATTAGGAAATAGGGTATGGTGACTGTCTGTCGCCTATACATATTTATATTTCCTACCACTTAATGAGTTAGAACGAAATTTACTACAACAATTATTTTCTACTTTTCACTAATATTATTATTCTTTATTATCACTCGTTTTATCCTACTGTAGCCATCAGTCAGATCGCATGAAAATTTTTGTTTCTATATTTTAGGAACTAAAGATCAAATTACAGAAGCAAGCAAACCTTTGAGTTTAAGTTTATTTTAATAAAAATATCTCTAAAAAACATTCCAACGACAGAAAAATTATAGAAAAAATTTTTATAGAAAAAAATTTTGTGTAACATTCAAAAGAAAAAAATTATTGAATTAATTATTCATTTAACAAATTTCCAATGAAAAAGAATTAAATTTCTTAGAAAGAAAAAGTTTTCTAAAAGTTTTTTTTAATTTTTTTAACAGATTTTGTCAGAAAATTTCTAATATCTACAAATGCAAATTTTTTTTAAATTTTCTATCTTAATTTGTATAACTTTTCAAGGAACTCTTTAATAGAAATTTTACATGTACACATACATACATATATAAATATAAATGGCTATCTTTGTATATCCGTCTAATAATTGTATTTTATACATAAGACCAGATCTTTTAAAAAATAATATAAGTTTAATCAAGAATATATGTATGTATGTATGTATGTATATGGGAAACAAGTTTCATCTTAAGTAAAAAATGCTATAACATTTAACAAACATAAGACGCATAAAGCGTAACTTAAGCAAACAAAGTAATAAAATGGGTTAGCAAAAGAGTCATGTTAAAAACATTTATGAAAATATATATGTATGCAACAAACATATTTACACTAAGAGCAATACACAAGCATACACTCTATTATTGTTAAGCATATAGTAAAGAAAAAGAGATACAAATGTGAAAAAATCTCACATATAGTGAAATAATTTAAACGAAGAAAATGAAGACAGCAACTAAAAAAACAAGCAAAGGAAAAACGACAAAGATTATAAAAATATATATTTTTTTATGTTAAAAATCATTCTTCATTCAAGCCACTTAGTGCTACAAAACACAATGACAATAACAAAAAATTATATACTTTGAAGTCAAGTGGGTTTTAGAAAACAAAAAAAACGGACAGCAAATACAAAAAATAAACAACAAAACAAAGAAAGACATTTTAAAACATAATTTCACTTATTTATAAATGTATGCACTAACACAAACACGTTGGAACCCTAAGAAATGCACTGAATCTTTAAACAAGCTGGTGGTTACTTAATCTTTGAAATGTTGTTTATTGTGTAATCAATTGACATTTTAATAGTTATGCGTAAAGCAAAAAGTTATTAGTTGAAGCTGTCCCTTATGCAACGAAAAGAAAACTTTACTTTAGTTATTAAAAATGTTTCAGCATCCACTTCCAATCTACTAAAAATCACTTTTTTATTTGAATTTTAATGTTTGTCCGTCCGCCATACTTTCTGCCCGCTAAACCAAGTTATCAAAGTTAAATGTTAAATGCTTTTTATTTAAAAATATAATATTAAAAAATTTACTTTGACTAATACGAAATTTGTAGAAGTAATATTAAATCCCGATACATAAATGTTATGATTTTCCTTTAGTACCTTCTTTATCAATATGTACACAAAAAAAGTTTTGATTATAAAAAGAAATTTCTACCTCTTTTTACTAATTGAAAAACAGAATCAGCTGTTAAAACAAAAGAAAGGTATCTAACCCTTAGAGCGTCAAACATGTTACATTTTTTTCTATTTTAGGGCAACATTATTAAAAAAGTAACATCTTGCCCAACTGTAAACTTGAAAACTTTTCGTTCTAAAAACTTACAAGATTTATAATATCACGATATGGCACAAAACTAACCTAATCAATCTCTTAATTAGTCGCTACTAGAGTTTTGATGATTTAAAAAGCACTGAACTGTGGAATGAAGACAATATGTATTCTGCATAAAAAATTTTTTTGGTGAGATTCTGAAAAGGTACTAAATACTTTTTATGGAAAAGATGAAAAAGATTTTTTTGATTTCCCGGGAAATAAAAAAGTTTGGGAACTTTTATATTTTTTTTTATATATATTTTTAAAAATATGCTTCCAAAAAGGTACAAGTCTATCTATTTTATTCATAGTCCTTCAAATATTAAAAACTATTACTCAGATCAATTTAAAATTAAAAACTTTATATTTTCAACAATTTATTATAGATTTATTATTATAAACAATTAAAATTTATTTCTTTAGCAAATTGTTAATGACTGAATTTGACGTAAGTATTAAAGGGTTTTTTTTTGAAACCTAAGTTCTCAAAAACGTTTACTGATAATCAAAAGTCCTACCTAAAGGAATTAAATCCGAAAGCAACAATAGTTAAACGATTAAACGTATATTTTATTTTGGAAGAAAAAAACAACAAACAAACAAAACAACAAATCACTTATAGGAAAAGTCTATCAGCACCATGAAAGATATAATATTCAAAAGTAATTATTCTGGCTTTTAATTTACACTTCTGTGCTAAATGTCACACATAATTATACATTTTTTTTCTTGTTTTTACATTTTCTTTTGTTTTCCTTTGAGCAAGTTTAGCTTATAGTTTTCCGAATATATATTTCTTCTGTCTAGAATTTTCTCTTGGTACTTAAGTTACTTCTTTACTTTGTTTTATATTCATATATATATACATATTTTTTTTTTTATGTTTTACTTTTTACTTTACATGGTCATATCAAAAAAAAATTTTAGACACATAAAAAATATTTAAAATAAAAAATGTGTATTAAATTAAGATTTTATGATTGTAATAATCATAATGATAATCATAGTTTTCATAGTAATAATAATAATGTTAAAACAGCAAAAACAAGAAAATAAAAAATTGTTTTATACATTGGATGGTCGGTCGCTTGTATTACATCATTGTTTTATATTTACACACTCACTCACACACACATACATCAAAATGTGCCTACATTTCCCTGATATAAAAAAAAAACTACTTTTACTCTGTTTTTATTTCTTTTTTTTTAAATTAAGAGAAAAGTTTTTTTTTTCTAAATTTATGAACTGTAACAAAAAGAAAATTGTTAAGTTTATTAAGGTTTTTTAAAAAGGGCTTGTTAGACGGCACATAGTACGTGTGCAAGGAGTAATAATATGTAAAAGTAATTTAAACAAAAGGACCTCATTTTATATGCTTCTTTCATTTACTACACTTATGTGGCTGTTAATTTTTCTTTAAAAAAAGGAGCTTTATTTAAAATATATATATATATATATATGTATATTAGGGCGGGTCGATTTGTATGGAGGCAAAAAAATCGCTCAAATTACAAGAAAAATCGTATTCTAGGGATCAAACTAAGAAACTTTGCCGAAGGAACCATACCTCTAAAATGTATTTTGATGTCCCGACTTTTGATCCGGGAAAAATCACACTTTGACCCATTTAGTGTGCCTCAATCGAGTCAAAATGTATGACCGCCGACCCACCTATGCCAGTGGCACATCCCCTGGGGGGTTCCCCATACAAACATTTCAAAAAATCACAATTTTTGGCACTTTACAATCTGTGTCTTGGTTATTTAAACTATACCTAGACGTCTGCGTATTTCCCTTTTTTGATAAGCAATTAAATATTACTCATACGCACATGATTTAGAAAAAGCCTTTACCTCTCGTCATGCACATGTTTCAAAATTTTACCCTTCGGATCAAAAGTCGGGACATCAAAATACATTTAAGAATACGATTTTCCTTGTAATTTGAGCGATTTTTTAATCGACCCGCCCTAATATATATACATATATGCATTGCCGTTAAGATTATAAAACAAATTTCATAGAATGTAAATTTTTATTAAATGTTCAGTGGAAGATTTTAAGTAAAACGGAGGCAAGAATATTGGCTATAAAATAAACTTCTAAACTAAATAATATTATCAAGAGTATCTAATCATTATTTACTGTATATAAAATTATTTTTTTTATTCCGAATTTAAAAAAGTTAAACCAAAAAATATTTAAATATTTGAGTTAAATTTTTAAAGAAATCAAATTTAAAAGTATTTGAGTATGTGAGTATTTTATCAAAAAATTGCAATGAAAACAAGTATAATCTTATTTGGCGCAAGTCAGGTTCTTATAAAAAACTTTTAATATTTACTTATTAACAAACAAAAAATTAATATAAACAAAATTTTGTTTAAAAATTTCGTTAATAAATTTAAAAACTGATAATAAATATATTTCATTTTCAATTGATTTTTTAAATTAGTGATAGAACAAAAACATTTTGATAAGATTTTGTTAAAATAGAGCTTAATCGAACAATTTCTATAATAAGAAAACTTTCTTCAAATATTTATTTTGTTAACCATTTTTCAAGAAACGGCAGTTCGCTTTAAATAGGAAGTGGGGTTAAAATATTTTAATTTTAGCAGATATTGAAAATTAAAAAAAAAACTAAATTTCCGTTGAAAAACCGTTGAAAATTTTAATTTGAATAATGGGTAGTTGCCGTGACCAGGATTCGAACCTGGATTTTTACTCATTCAAATCATTGTAATCATTAATCATTCAAATTATGAACCGGGATGATTTATAATTCTCGTTTGGTTTATAACACCACTTGAAAAAGAAGTCAAGTTGAAACCAACGAAAGCCGGAATTCTCGGAACACAACTCCACTCGTACCCGAATTATATCTTGCCTATGCTTCTCAGATATCGTTCGAGTTGTACTTAGACCACAGTCGTCTTGTTACTCGTGTGATATTTCGCCGACTATTTGGTTATTAACCGCCGAATAATATCTTGTCTATGTTTCTAAGATATTGTTCAAGTAATATAGTAGAATAGGTGCATGTCAAATAGTTAGCACGTAGAGCACATTTCCGTATCTGTTTCAGAGGTGCATTCCAACAAGGGTCCGAGTACGCCATCCTCCCCTTCACAACACGGAACACGCCTAGTATAGTCTACATCATCACCGCCCAGGACATTACCCATATTATTTAAGTAGTTGTAACCTAGTTTAAGATCCTGCCAAATAAAGCTGGTATTTAAATTTAATCCATAAAAACTAATAGATTTAGTCTATTTATTGCCAAAGGAAGCAGAGCTTTCTCACGAACTTGGACAGGCTGAGTAACACCCCAGCCAGAAAATAAACTGCATTACAATACAATAAATTTAGAGAATCAAGTAAAATTTTTTTTAACTATGTGTCAAAAATGTTAAAATTTAAACAAAGTTTTTTTAATTAAGTATTTATAAATTACGTTTAGCAATAGTTCTGCCTCTATTTTTACCTCATTTTCTATTGCAATAATTAAAACCATTTTTTTCTCGTTACTTTCATCAAGACACACACACACACTATTCCTCTTAACATGTTAACAAATAAAATCCATTTTATTACAAACATCAACAAACGAATGAAACAAGTAAAAACAACACCTTTGGGAAATTAATATCCTTTTGAAAGGCACGAGTCAAAGTCACGAGGTAGATACTCGTGAGTTCAGCATTCGAGGGTTGCCATGTGCAACTATGAGAACAAAAACTGAATAAATAAATCGAATACAAAGACAATAACTTTGCAACGAACGTTTCGAATTGAAAGTAACAAAAAAAAAAACAATTTTTGTGCACTCATGCCCTGCTGTCCTCCTGCCCAACAAGTATATTGGAAAAGAGAAAAATTTGAATAAAATTTCATTTTTAAAACAAAAGAAAATAAAGTAAAAAAAAACTCCACAATATTCATGCAACACATCAGCAGCATAAACATTGATCTACAAGTACACATTTTGTTTAACGTTTGTGTTTGTTGCACACATCTACAAATGTGTACATCTGTGTGTACCATTCATTCCTATTTTGGTTGGCTCTTCCGTTCGCTTCTTCATACAGACACGTAATCAGATAAAAGTCATTTTAACAAACTCTCACACACACATACATATTTACATACATTAACTTATATACGTTTTTATTTTTTTTTATTTTTTTTTTTTGTATGAATATAAATGTCTTTACTTGTATCCTTTCAGCTATATTGTCGCTTATTACTACAACTTGTTTTATATAACAAATTAATGTTTGTACAGGAAAATTTAAAAGGAATTGTTTCGTTTGCTAAATGATGTATGGTGAATAATAAGTCGATGTAATTAATTTTTGACAAACTTTGACTGATTCTCAACTAAAGAAATTGTTCTAAAAAATTCTTGATTAAAAAATATTTATCTTCTTATTATATATTTTTTTAAACTAGCTTAATGATTTACGAATATTTAATTCTTCTAAGGCTCTGTCTACACTAATAATGTATATGAAATATTTATTCATACAATTGTTTTACTGCTTCCTTCCATTAAGCTGTAGTTTATTCTGTTGATTTTTTTACTATTTTTTTTTTTACTCTTCAAGTTGTGTAACTATGTTGATGTTTTGTTGCCTAACAATTAACAGTGAAGCAGAAAACAACAAGTGAGAAAAAAAATTATTTCTTCTCTTCTTTCGGACAAACTTTGTAAAGCTCAATTCAAAAAAAAAATCCTTTGCATTTACGTTAATTTTTTCCATGTCAAAACTGTCCCATTAGGGATTTAGAAACCTAAACGGGATTTTTAAAAGGCAAACGCATTTACAACTAAATGCTTTTAATATCAATTTTGGACTTTTGACTTTATTGAGTTATTCTTCTTTGAAACGAAGACTGATCAAGCAGTAATGGTTACTATTTTTCTTTATACCGAAAAAATGAACGAGAAGGTATGTGTTTAAGGCAAGGTGGTGCGACCTGATATGCAACCCTAACCTCAGTTACTGCATGACAAATTTCTTAGTTGTATGTTCTTTTACAATGGAAAATTAAATTGTACTCCTAGAACATGTAATTAAGGTTATAAAAAACAGAGGTCTATTAAAATAATAAACGTTACCCTCCTTAATATTAATCTGCATTTTAAAACTTAAATATTTTTTTATAAAAATCGGATTTGAAAATTTTTTACAATACAAAACATTAAACAAAAAAGAGATTTGAAAAAATTTTCTACAACTTATATAAAGCGCAACATTTTCCTTCCTTAAAAGGAATTTCAATATTTAGGTTTTCCCTTTTTAATATCTGTTTGGATTTTGTTTAAAAAGTGTACTTTTTTAATGCTGGACAAATATATATCCACTTGTTTCTTAGTTAGTTGTATTACAAAATATAAAATTATAAAAAATTACCAATTAAACAAAATACAAACAGATGTTAAAATCACCGTCCCACTTAGGTAAAATTCCAACCCACCACTACGGCCCAAGGAAAAGGGCAAATAAACAAAATGTCTTGAATAACGATTACAAAAAAAAAAAACTATAGTGCAAAAACTATCAACACAGACATAACGAAGGAGGTAACCATGGTCAATTCCTCAATGAAATCCCACGCAACCTAAATCACTATTTGACCAATACAAATATGTCATACGTAATACCCACATTCACTTGTCTACTACAATTCCCTCACTTTTTTCACTTTACCCATTCAAACAAAGTTAACGCAACATTCTTTTCACAAATTAACTATTCAAGCTTAAGGTCTTTTTTTATATAAAAATCGTTTTTATTCGAAATATAAATTCAAACTATAATTTTCAATTTAAAAAAGCAAATATTAAAACCAATAATAAATTCCTGAAGATGCCACACAATGGAGTGGCGAAATTTTGAAAATAAAAATATAATATAAATAAAAACGATTTCTATATAAAAAAAAGACCTTAAGCTTAAATAATAATTTTCTAAAAAGAATATCAAAAAGATCCAAAAACTAAAATAATTTATTAATGCAATATATTAAAATGTACAATAGTCATATTGCAAACTGTTTATTATTTTATTAAATCTTCAATTTAAACTAAATTAAAACAATATTTTCTTTTCACTTCTTTCAATGAAACTCTCTTGAGTAAAATTCGAAATAAACAGGTGTTTAACCACTTAAAAATTTTTAATTTTTCTTTTCCATTTAATTGCCTTAAGCAGACACAAAAAAATTTATTGCTGACTGTAAAAACTAAACGCTTATTTCACCTTGGCTACTAAGTATTATGAAGTAAATATTTGCCTTAATGCAGATTTCTATTTTACAGTTCTTTTATTACAAGTATTTTTTTATTAAAAGCTGCTCATTATGTTATTGCATTTTGTATTATTTTGCTTATATTTGTTATATTTTCTACAAAAACTCATAAATTAATTATTTCTTACTCTATTTTCAAAAGCATTTTTCCAATGCATTCATCCGTAATTTTATGAAATAAGAGGCACTTGAGTTTTAAGATAAGAGTGTGTTTTTAAATTAGTTAAAAAGAAGAAAACACTAGAAATTGAAACAAATTGGAAAATATAAAGAGATGCATATATGTAGTTTCTAGATTTTGCAAATGCGAGAAATTAAATGTTTTAGAGTTTAAATTCCAGAACTGCACACTTTTTAAAATACAAAAAACAAAAAAGAAAAAAGTTGCATTAAGGCAAGTCTGATCATGTTTAAATTTTCTTTTGCAGAATTTGTTGGAATTAACCTACAAACTAGTCAAATGCAGTTTAACTTAATTTAAAAAAATATTTCCAAGTGTCTTAATTTAAAAAACGAAAAAAATTACTTTTTACGTTACTACTCTCTTACCTGTTCAATATGTATGTACATACATACATACATGTTCAATAATAATAAATTAAGACACGACGAAACATGATTCGCACTTGATAACAAGAAAAAAAATCTTCTTTTTAAAAACAACAACAAATTTGAGCAACAAAGAGAAGAGAAATAAAAAACGAAAAAATATCACAAACATTTTCACCACAGAAAACTCAACTCTTTTGTATTTTTTTAATCTAATAAAACTTGGCTTTTTTACATGTAATTATTTATTTTTTTTACAAACGACTTAGAATAATACAATTAATTTACTTTTTGTTTTCTTTAAATGACATTTTAAATTATATTTTAACACAAAAACACAATTACAACTTTTAACTTATGATCACCGACG
>NDXZ01005880.1:12299-45785 GCA_003055125.1 Paykullia maculata | reverse complement strand
CCCAGTGATTTTTTGAAATGTTTGTATAGGGAACCCCCTAGGGTGGTTCCAGGAGATGTGCCACTGGCATAGGTGGGTCGGCCCTCCAAAATTAGTTGGGATCGGTCATACATTTTGACTCGATTGAGGCACACTAAATGGGTCAAAGTGTTATCTTTCAAAATTTGACCCTTCGGATCAAAAGTCGGGACATCAAAATACATTTTAGAGGTATGGTTCCTTCGGCAAAGTTTCTTATTTTGATCCCTAGAATACTATTTTCCTTGAATTTTAAGCGATTTTTTTGCCTCCATACAAATCGACCCGCCCTTATATATATGTATATGTATATAGTTATTTAAACTCAATCTAAAATAAGACTTCTCAGAAAGAAAACTAAATCTTTCGTTTCTTCTACACGATGCACAAATTTTAAGCTTAAATTGATTGTACTCGTACATTTTTAAAGATTTACATTGATTCGCAATTGCAAAACTCACGAACTCTTAAAATTTCTTAGCACTCGTGGTGTCCAAATGTGTGTGCATTATTATGCAATTGCATCAGTTGTTCAACAAATTTTTAATGTTTGTTAAATTCAATTTTTTTCTTATCTCCCTTTCACTCATTTATTTTAAATCATTAAACAAATATTAAAACACAAAATTTCTTATCTAAAACGAAATGATCAAATACTTAAATTTATTATAAATATTTTTATCGTATTTCACATTATTCATATTATAAATGTAACGCATTTAGACAAGGAAAATAAAAAAAATTTAGAGATAAAAAACGCCAGTAGCACTTGAATATGAACACAAATCAACAAGTAACTACAAGTAGAAATATAAAAAAATAGAAAATGTTCGAGTATTACTCAAGTATACACTTTAGTAGCACCAGACATTTATTTCCAAGTTTAGCACTTAAACTGTATTTAAACAAACGATTGAATATTGTGAGACCAGGCTGCTATAACAGAAGTAATGTAATATACAAACATATATACATACGTACATATTAAAAGCGTAAAACCTAATGTAGTCACTTACTCAGTCACTTACTGTAGACACTTACGCATTTCAGTCTAGATGGTATTAAAAATCGTTAAGGAAATATTAAAAAGCCACACACACACTCACACATTCACGAATACATACAGGAAAGGAAATCTATTTGGAAATTTGTAAATAATGCATTTTGCCCTGCCATCCATCCCATTGTCTGTTCCTGGGGTACTTGTACTTTGTAAATAATGTGTTTTTTTATTAATATTTTGTTCATGAGATGCACATATTTGTTTATGTTAATTTAGAAGCAAATAAACATTTACATTTTTTAGATGCAGTAAGTAATTATTTATCGGCCTCATGATCACCACCATCATTGTTATAATCGACGGTGGCTTAAATAAATAACAACTTCTGAAGTGCAATATTGTTAACAGAAAGAAGAAAAAAATAAAAAATTTTACCACCAACAAACAATTCAAGCAAAATGACTCTTAATAAATAATTTTTTTTAATGAAAATGTAAAAAAATTTTATAAAAAAGAATTTATTAAAAATAGTTTTTATAAAGAGAATTTTTTTAATAATTTCTTATAATTAGAAAATATATCAAAAGGTTTTTATAGAAATGATCCTAATAAAAAAAAATTTTTATATAATTTTATTAATTTTGTTTTTTTTTTCTAGTCGAACTCTTTGTTTAAGGCAATAATTTTTATTTGTTTTACAGTCAAGCGCACTAAGCGTTGTATATCTATCAAGAATTCTCATGCTCATATAAATGAGACTTCACACACCAGAACAATATTTAGTCGCATAATTATTGTTTCTATTGAAGAACACACGGGATAACATGATGGCAAGAATCATTATATGTTTGTCCGAACTATAAACTTTGTTACGGATAATCATATATATGATGGTTTTAGAATATATGACAACCATAACCTGAAACTATCATATTATGATTGTGGCAATCATATTACGATTGTAATAATCATAGAATTTAAAAATTGTCTGTGATCATATTACCGTGACTATACTCAATCATGTTTTTTCTTTGCGTGTATACACAGCTTTGTCTGTATAAGTGTCTTTTGTTTTGAACCGTGCTCATTTCTAGTCCATGTATTGGTTTTGTGCTGGTAATGCGGGGTTGTAGCTGGTTGAAAAATTATGCCAGAAAAATACTATTTTCTATGCCACTCTCGCCTATAAGCCAATTTTGAGCGACTAAATATTGTTTGAAGCAAGTAATCCGATATTGACAGCGCGTAAGGATCAACTTCACATCTTTGCGGATGGTTTTGTTATTTTTGAAAAGTAATGCGATTTTTGCTGCTTTAAAGCTCTTATTTAGGTAGGTAACTTCAGCGTAAACGCTAGACGCCATTTAATACAACGCTCTAATTTAGGTTGGTCTGTTAAGCTAAAAGGAATTTTATATTTCTTGTCTTTAAGAAAATTAATTTTTGTGATCATTGATGCTGGATTGGCTCTATGATCCTTTTGTTATTAACAGAAAGTAAAGTATATTGATCCTGGTTGTCTGAAAATGTGCCCTTTGCATTTTCTTGTTCGTCTGATTGTTTTTCTATTACAAATTTCTTTAACCCAAAATCTTATAACTACTTTATTATCTGTTTATTGCAAATGGAAATGAGCTTTAATAAATAAAATCTAATTTTATACAACGTTAACTTTGCACTAAAATCCATAGATGGTTATGAGACATCGTGTCACAAAACACCACCAGTCAACCATCTATTGTTGCATTGAATCATTAAACTTCTGTGCTGGTCCTTAATTTGATTGCTTCCCTTTTTAAATTAAAAAAAAATCAAATTTAATTATTTCCTTTCCTAAAAAAATATTTTAGTTCCCCCTTCTATAGAAGAATTCAATGCAATTAATGCACCTTATATCCCTATAAACAGTGCCCCACGCCAGTTGACAAAAAACAAAAGAACTCTTCTATTAACAGAACTCTAAATCTTTCAATTAAATAAAAATACCAAATTAAAAACAAGAAAGAAAAAACTAAAAGTGACACTCAACAAATAACATGAACAAAAATGATAAACAAACACAGCCTCTTTTTATATTTGAAATTTTTAAAGCTTATCTAACGCTCTAATGCAATTCTAAAGAAATCTAACAAATGCTTACGTACAAACACATATGAATGCATGTATAAATATAAACACTCGAAAGTAGATTTGAACAAACATTAATAAACAAACAATTATAAAAGTCATGCTAAACTGCATGTCTATGGTGGACATACATACATATGTACACAAACAAACGCTACGAAAATTATGAATGAGCGCGCATGCGTTCACATATTGAAATCTCTGACATTCAAAGAAAACAAAACACATTTCAAGCGTGTTTGCCACGCTAATCGTCGTCATGAGGTTAATGAAAATGTTGGCACTCCAAGTCAAGTGCTTCCAACTGCAACGATGCAGAAAACATTTTAGAAACGTGCGGCTTTGGCGCCATGGGCGCCAAAACTAAATAATACACTAAATTCTATTCAACCAAATTACACAAACACACACATCCACATATGTAATACGAGCATTAAATATTATTAAAACTCTCTTACAAATGGTATATCATTCATTTATAAAAAGATACTTTGGTTTCTTTCTACATCACAATATGCAACATGCAACGTCATTTAATGCACTTACGGAGATAGGGTAAATTAAAATATTATAAAATTGTTATTTGCTTAGACTTGGTGCTTAAATGTTTTGAAAGTAAATTGTTATTTCTTTAGATTTTTAATTTTATTGCGAAGTGAAAAAAAATTGTAATGCAATTTAAAGCTGGAAAGCTTAAAAAAGCAAAAGGTACATGTGTGTGTACATATGCATATTGAATTTTTTCAAATGTATACCTATTAATATGCAAAGAAACTATTTTTTAGCAGATTTGACATAGTAAATGTTATTAAAAAGTTTACTTATTCAAAGTTTTTACTTAGAAGCGGTGATGTTCAAATTGTAAAATTGACTTGATTGATTTGTTTTCTCGTCATTAGAAATAAAGAAAAATAGTTTTTTCATCAAGCTAAAAAAATTTAGATCACATGTAATTGATACTGCCAAAACCTAAAATACAGGATGTCTGTTGGCAAATTTATATTTTAAAATACGATTACTTCAAAAAGTAATAAACGGTGCGGAGGAAGAGTGGCGTCGTTGGAATTATCGATTGTGCGGATTTGATGTTGTCATGATGTTGCAGTGGTCGAATGAGCATCGCATTTTTGGAAACATTTTTTAAGAAAGTTTTCGCACTGTAAATCCCATTTTTTTTTTGGAGCGACGAGGCTCATTTTCACTTAAACGACCACATCAACAAGCAAAACTACCGTTACTGGTCTCCAAGAACCTGCAAGCCTCGATTGAAACATCAAAAATCATTGCATTGCCCCAGGGTAACTGTTTGGTGTGCCTTATCCACGCCTGAGATATTTGGACCATTTTTTTCGAAAATTCAAGGCTCCGTTTTGAACAGTGTGTTCAACTCGACGGAAGACATCTGGATGACATAATCTTTAAAAATCTGTATATACTTCAATTCCATTAAAAAAATATTTAAAATTCTAAAAAAAAATGTATTAATGAATGAATTATATTTTGGCTCAAAGTTCTTATATTTTGAAAATGTTGAGAATATTATTATTTTATTTAAATAAATATTTAAATATGCATTTTTGGAACCAGCTACGATTTCATCGTCAGCACTCTTTTTCTCATCGGTACTACTGTTATTGAATGTACATTTTATCTATTCAAACTACAATCTTGTAGAAATAGCAACTGCAACTTGCTAAAAACTGGAAGTTGCTATTTCTACAAAGAAATTTAAGAACTTTAAGCCAAAATAAAATTCATTAATAAATTTTTAGATTAATAAGTTCAATAAATAATTTAAAAAATATGACAATTATTCTAAAAAAAAACTAAAAAATTTTTTGAAAAAAACTAATATTTGTTTAATAACAGGGGTCTACTTATTGTCTGTTTTCAAGTTTATTTTCTTATAACAAAAGTAAATTATCTACACCTTATATTTATAATTAACTTAGCTGTGTTCTTAAAGATTAATTTTAAACAATTAGAATAAAATCTAGTGTTTTTTTGTTAATTTACTTTGAGTCACTGTTATGAGTCACACTCTACAATTTTATTTTCTTGAAATAAAAGCAACTACTCCTACTACATTTAATTCAAAGCCTAGAAAAAACAAAATTAACTTGACTTAAAGTCAAAAATTCCATTTTAAATAATAATAAAAAAAAATCATTAAGGACCTGCAAAAAGACATACTTTTGATAAACACAAAAATTTGAAAAAAATTGAATAAAACAACAGTAGCTTAAGTATTACATACCTGCTTAATCTATAACTAAAGTGAAAACGGAAGTGAATCCTGAAAATCGGCACAAACAACACGTATTATTTACCTTTAAAAAAAAAATACCTTTAACACGTCAATTTCTTTTTTTTAAATGTTTTTAAACATAAATTTACTGACAAATTGCCGATCGATGAGAGAGCCACTGAAACAAATTGTAATGTAATCCTGGGATACAACAGCACAGCAAAATTATATGCTAGAGAGTCTACGCCATTACTAAATTGTTGTTGATATCAGTAATTACAAAAAAAAAATGTAACCATTACGAATCCTAAAAGAAATATTTAAGTTATCTTTAATATTTGTTTTTATTTTTCATTTCTTTTTCTTTTTGTTGGCAACATTTTGGAAACCGGAAACCAAACGGAAATGGAGTTTAAATAAAATAAATTGTGTGTTAATTGTTTTTTGCTTAACAAACAAAACAATAAAAATTTTAAAACAATTAAATAATGGTGTTTTTTCTTTACCTGTTGAAATACTAAAAAAAAAAAGGGAGGAATGATTTTCTGTAAGTCTTATGTGCATTTAATGAAAACACCTCCATGATAACAAATAATATTACGACAAGCTTGCACTTCCTTGGCAAAAGGTAAACATTTTTTCCAAAAATGTTTAAATTATTTGTAGTACACTTTAGCCTTTTTAAGAAAACTATTTTGCAAAAATGTTCAGTTATTTATTTACAAAAATCAATTTTTAATTTTAATTTTTAACTAAAGATATAAATTTTGTTTTTTGAAATCTATGAAAACCTAATATTCATTAGAATAACAATATTTGTTAATGTTTATTCTTGTTATTTAGCCAATTTAAATTATAGAATTGTATTGAAATTGTTTCATCAGCTTTTTAGGCCTAACGTTATTCATGACAATAAAACACTTTTTATTATATGTTTACCCTATTTTTTAATGTTTAAAGTTGTTTTAAAAATTTTGTAAGGAATTAAAATTTTAAAGTACAATTAGTCTATAATCGAAGTTGGCTTGTTCTGTTGTATTTACAACACAGGTTAAAAGATTTTTGGATGAATAATTAATTTTTGTATAATACCCATTTTCAACATTTCTAAGCAACAATATTCTTTTAAAAATGGTTGTCTTTCTACTTTTTCTTCTCTTTGGAAGTTTGTCTTAGTAGAATAGAAAATAGTATTACACAAAAAATGTGAGTAGCCCAAGTTTAATAAAAAATATAATCCGGTTCCATCTATTCACAATTTTATTGAAATTTTGTAAATATTTGTATTCAGGAAAACACGTGCTTATCTCCCGGCTATATTTGTTTGTTTTTTGTATTTATATTAAGATTTTATTTTTGTGATTTTCAATAAATTTTTTTTTTCAAATTAAATTTGCACAATAAATAACGGAAGTACATACATATTTACTAATGAGTATTTAAAAAAAAAGTAATTTAACTGCAAACATTTGGCAAACGTAGGTACCCAATTTGAGTGTAAATAAATGTTATTTTGTTTACTTAGACAAAAATAAATATTGATAGATAAACAATTTAATAAATATGTAATTTGGAAATATACAATGAAATTGTTTTTTTTTTAGTGTTTTAATTGGTTACTATACAAGATCGTATATAAAAAAAAAAAATTCGGAAAAACCAGGCAGATCCATTCAATAAAATTTTTTTATTTTAAGTTTTAAAGGTTTGTTCTAATAATTTCATGTATAAAACAATAAAAAAGGGTGAATAATGACAAATATTTACTTTTTGCAATTGAGCAATTTGTATTTGTCGCTAATAAAAAGTAGTTGATTCAAATGATAATTGGTAATTACAACCACAAAAAGTTGCGGCGAATGCGCTGCATTTATTGCAACAGCAAATCTACAGTTGACAAAAATCAAGAGCAAAATCATTTGATTCAAATGCGATTTTCATTAATTTAAATGTAATTGCATTTAAAAATGTATGTCAACAGCAATTTAAGCTGATTACACCCATTGTGTTTAAACAAAAATTTTGTCCAGAAAATTTTTTTTTATATTAAGTTTCAAAAAGAGAGACGTCAAACTCAATATAAAAAAAAATTGTTGTTCAGACACAATTGTGTGAATTGAATTCACTCAGTAAAATAGAATATTTTTTATTTGAGATTACATGAAAAACTATTTCCCTCAAATACGGATAATTATTGTTTAAATAGTAAGTTTGTATTTTCAAATGCAATGACCAGCTAATTTTGCTTTGTTTGATGACAGCGCAGTCTCTCGTTCATTTGCATTAAGTTTCACGTGCAAAAAATAATGTGATCACCCCAGTTCAATGAAAATATTTAAAGCAATTGTCTTGGAAAGTAAATTCGGTTGACGCACAATTTCTCTAAGGATATACAAAACCATTGGAAAGCAACATCAATGCTACTTTACTGAACGATTGGCCTAGACACAAAGATGCTAGTGGTTACAAATTGTAAATATATGTGATATGTTGTTATTATTATTAACATGTATTATATTTATTTATTATATATGTATGTATGTATATATCCTACAGGAAATGTCAATAGTGAAACTGTACTGACTTACTACTGACTATAGTACTATAGTACTTGTGACCCAGCCAATGCTATTTACTATAGCCATTGTGCGTGTCATTGAAAATCCACTACTGGCATTGGTACTATTGACTAGGTAGTTCTTTTGGGACCATATGTAGACATTGGAACCAATGATTCACTCGTAAATTTTAGTAATTTTAGTCTACACTTTTCGTACTTTTTATTTGCAAAAAAAGTATTGACGCTTTGTTGACAATATCACCAAAAAGTCACAACAATAGTTGACAAAAGTGGAGCCTTGGAGACCAAAAAGTTACCACAATAATCGACAAAAGTGGGGACTTGGAGACACTTGACCCCAGGCTTCCTTTAGGATAGTTATCTTTTCATAAAGAATAGGTCCGCCACTAAGGAAACAATTTTAATTTTTTGTCTCATTGTAATCCTTATAAATATAAATAAAATCTTAAAATAAAAAAACAGTTTTTGCATTTGTCGAGATGTATTTAAGTGAACAGCACTTCCGTAGTTGCAACAAATATCAGCTCCATTGGGAACAATCGCAATGCAAATTCTATTTGGGGTAAGGTTAAATCTATTATCTACTTTTTTTTTTTTGTGTATAATGTATTATTAATGTACATATGTATAGGCTTATGCAGTTGGTGCGGGTAGATAGATGTTGGTGACCTGTTCTGTATAATATGTTGTTTATTATTTAGTTACTGATGCCAAATCACCATGTCAAGTTATACGTTTGAGCAACTGAACATTCTTTCCTAAGATAATAACGGTTAACATCATGTGCTTATGTATGGCCTTTATCAAAAAAACGAGCCAATTTTGACATTCACGCCTTAATCCAATAACAAAGTTTATATATAAACCGCAGTGTCTATTAAATCATTATCCTGTTGAAGTATCCATCCCGTTACTACTTTATTGCTACTAAATAATTTGCCTCCTCTATTCATAAGGGGTTTTTGTTGTAATAACTGGAATATTCGTAGTTCTTTGCTTGTGTGTCGTCTATCTATCATGGCGTTTATTCTACATTTTTAAGTTTAATTGGTTTTAGATTTGACCAAACAAAACCTATTTGTCATAAATAATTTAAAATTGTTTTAAGCAGCACAATTTAACATATTTTATAAGAAAATAAATTACTTTTTTAAACTATTTTAAGCATGTTTCAAATATAAAGATGTTTTATATTTTCCTTTTAAGAAAAATATTAAAATAAATTTCAAAACCAAATTCAAATTTTTGCAAAATTTACAAAAGTTATTTACGTTTGGATTTTCTTTTATTTACAATCCTTAAACAAATTTAGTCTTAATTTTCGAAAGTGACGGGCTCCAAAAAAATGTTCTTTCAAGGTGGTCGAGAATTAAAGTTACTGAATGGCTCATTAATCTTAAACAATGATGTTATAAATATATTATTTAACGTATATACATATGTATGATTTAATGTACGTGTGTATGTATTTGTATATAAATGTATTACCGTTTTTTCGCTATCAGCTTCATTAAGTGCTTTATCGCCCTAAACAAGTTATGTACATTCATATAAAACTTGCAACATTAAATATTTAGTCTTAACTCGCGTGATTTATCTGTTAACTATTTTTTATAATATTTCTAAATTATACTAGATCACTTTATAATGAGTGAATCTCAAATCGCCCAACTACTTCATTATTTATGTTAATTTTTTTCAAATGATTGTTAATGTTTACACTTTAATTTGTTTTAGTTTTTTTTTATGTTTATGGCAGAGAAAACAACTCATTTCCTTTAACAGAAAAAAAAACAAGTTTTCAACAACTATTAATCTGTTACAAAACATTACTGAACCAACCCACATTTCCAATAAGGTCTCATCAACACAGTCAGTTAATCGTTAAGTCAGTCCAACATAAAAAATGACTTTTACAAAATAAATCAAATCAAAGTTAAATTAAGTAAGAAAAGTTAAAGAGAAGAAAAAAAAACAACATTTCATTAAAAATTCCACACTGTGAGGTCGGGTCTGCTTCTAAAATAGCGTGTCTTATTTCATTCGGAATGGTAGTTGTAAAATACTTTAACTACATACTTATGGATACGTTTTAGCCCATACATACACATACATACATATGTATGTATAATAATAATGTGCGTTAAATAGATATTTTGTTGCATTTACGAGTTGTTTTTGTTTGTTTATTTTTACATATTTCATGGGTTTTTGGGCGTTTAGGTCAGTGGCAAATGCAATGAATTTATCATTGGGTCATATTTCGATAATTTTTGGCGCCATCAGCTCATGAATGAGGCGATGCTGCGTCATAAAAGTAAATACCATCACTCGATCATTTTCAATTCAGATGCTTTTTGACAGGTACACACTACTTCACAAACTACTGCTACATATTCGTACATTCAAATAAATGGTTAAGTCAGACGCATAAATTCCACATCCAAACCATCAGTCTCATCATCAGTAACCAGCACCGGCAACAGAAACTGCGTTATGTTATGGAATTACCAAAAAACAACAACAAAATGTAGATAATTGTATGATTGTTAAGTTTGTTGTTTATTCGTTAAAATAAAAGTGATTCCATAAAAGTATTTAATTTTAATAGCACTTTTCCATTCATTTATTCAGCATTTTTAACAACTACCACTTTGTGTGCTGGCTGTCATTTATTTTTTGACAGATTTATTAATTTAAAGGTTTACGACGATTTTATTTTCACTTTGTATTTTTTATGTCTTAAGGACAATGGAAGGGCGATTAATGGGTAGACGTATGTAAAATAAAATTCATTGGTTTTCTGTTTGTGTAAAACTTAAAAGGATTTAAAGATGATTGTAACACTGAAAAAGTTGAATTGAAATTGTTTTAAGCAAGAAACGATTTTTCCAAAAAATAGGTTAGGTTGGCTAATCTATACATATGACAGTAACAACTTATGACTTATATTTGCAAAAATAATGGCAATAAATTTTGCATATTGGGCTACAAAAGATAAAAATTCTCACTTGATTTTATTGCTCTGTTTCTTAGCACTGTTTACTAAATTACCTTCAATCTGCGTCTTCTAAATGCAACTGTTATTATCTTTAAATATTCATTAACAATTTTTAAGATTAATTTAAAATTTTACCCAAAACATAAAAATTATTATATAAATTTTTATATATATTATAATTCTTATAATAGAAATTGTAACTATTATTTAAAAAAAAATTATCAAATGTTTACATATAACGAATAGGCTTTTTTTGGATGTAGATTTTTTCAAAAGTTTTCTTCAAGCATATAAAATTATAGCTCTCTTTGGCGTAAGTACTAGGGTGATCGACGGGTTTTTTCAACCGGTGCAAAAACCGTTTTTTTTTGCTTTTACACCTACGGTTTTTTTTAAATGTTGATATTTCGAACGTCGAATAAATCGGGTTTTTTGTTTAAAAAAACCGGTTTTTTTAGCCTTTAATTTATTTAAATTTAATGAAAATTAAACACATTTCTGTTGATATTTTAAAAGTACTTTTTTCGTAATGCATTCTTTTGATTTTGTAACACAATATAGCAACTATACCCAAACAACTAGTTATTTATTGCGAGTATATTCAAAATGTGCTACCAGTTCAATTAAAACTACAAAAAAACAGGAGTTTTGTTTTTGTTTAATGGATGCTGACTGTCAAAGTCAGAACAAAAAGTTGGCTGTATTACTCTAATTACCTTGTTAAATGTTCTTCAATTAGTTTTTCGAATGTCAAAAACGAAAAATAAAATAAACAGCTCTTTCTAATAATTTCACACACAGAAAAGTTACATAAATTAATTAAACTAAGAGTTTAAATATTAATATAATTATTGTAAAAATGTGATATGAACTATTATTTATTTATTTCACTTATTAATTCATTTCTTACTATTCATTCATATTATTTCTTAACGTGTTCTTATTTAAAAAAAATAACTTAAACACAAATTTTGTGGGTGAAATAATTTAATTTAAAAATTCTCTATTTGAAAAAAAGCAACCGGTTTTTTGCAAACGTCAGCTAATCGAACTATTCGAAAACCGGTTTTTGAAAAAAGTCGAATAATCGATCACCCTAGTAAGTACCCTCGTTGGGAAGGGATCGTGCTCAACATCTTTTGCTACAAATAATTTCCCACTGATGTTGGCAACTCTTTTCATAAATTATCAATGATTTCTTGACCATTTAAATTCATTATAATGTCATAAAACATTGGTTGCTTTTAGTGGTTTAACTAATTAATAAATAAATTATTTTTTTTTTATTTCGGTTTTTTTATGACAAATACGCTGTGGGTATCAAAAACTTAGTAAAATCGAATTTCAAAATTTTTTCACCACATTGCAATCAAATTTGTATATTTCATGTGTTTTTTTTTTCATTAAATATTAATGACTTTTAAATAACAAGTTCTAATAATGCTCCAACACGCACTCGCCATCAAAAAGTAACCCTGTAAGACTTTTAGTTATTTTACACTTTTTTTCGAAAAAGTAAAAATTCATAGCAAAGTGTGAAAATGCATTTACATTTTTAATAATAATAAAGTTTAAGTGTAAATATAACGACTATCAAAATCGAGCAAAGCACTGTTGTTTACCAACAACAACTGATTTGCATACAAAGATACATGACGTAAATATGTACACACATATGTATATATGCAAATATATTAATATGTATGTATGTATGTATATACGTGCATTTAAAAACACTGTACCTTAAAATCAAACAGTTTTTTTACAAAATTTATTTATTTATTAATTATTTTACTTTATTTTTATTTTAAAGATGAGTTTTGTTTTGTTTATTTATTTTTTTTTTTCAACAGCCGTGTTGGGGTCCACTTTAAACTTACAAATTTAATATGTCAATATTTTATTATTGTGTATTTTTAGTACAAGTGTTTATTAGGTTTTGTCTGAATATATACAATATATGTAGGTACCTACTACCTATTTTTCTTTTTTAATTTATTTCCATAACAATTCATTGTTGGCAAATGCTAATGAACCGTATCGTAGTAGGTATGTCGCACTTGCTATACCTGCCATGTGGGCACATGTGAATAATTCTTCCAAATTTAATTTTTAATACACGTTTTATTTCATATTATTATTTCGAGTCATATGAGTTCACAAATGTGTAAAAATGACACTTTAATAAATTCATAAAATTTCCGTTAATTTTTAATTTGAAAAATTTTTAGTAAAAACTTAATATTATTGGTTTTTTTTAAATATTTTTGCAGTCATAAAGACAATTCAGAACACATCCAAATTGTGTTAAAAATCTTCTGTTAATACCTACAATAAATAAGAACATGTAGACGAGTTTCATACTGCTTTCACACAGTCTGATCGAAATTATTTGGCGTCGTAATTAATTTTGGTTCAGTGTTGGGAATACTGTCCGCAAAATTCCCTCTGCCCTCAAAATTATATGAACATGTCATTTAAATATTGAAGTTTACAAAAGACCGTGCTTATTGGTCCTGTTCAAATGGCGAAATATTGTATGGCTACAAGAGACCAAGCCAGTTATAATGACTGTAAGCCCTATTATAGAACAGGTTCATAAATTTGGATTCAGAAGAAGCATTAAACATCTATTGACGTCAATATTATGAAGACTGTTATGAAACCATATATAGATTTGAATCTCCTTTTAAGCCTTTTTTAAAGGAATATTTCAATCAACATAAAGTTCAAAATATATGACAATAAGTGTAATGAATGTCTTTGACCTTAAAATTACCCTGATGAAAACTTTACCTAAAAGTCTTTATATGGGTTGAGATATCGACTTAAGGATCCAGTTACTGTAGAATTGTCTTTTGCTTAAAAAGTTTTTTGTGAACCTAACAGCATGGATATATGGATTTCCTTGTGGGATAAATTATGTCTGCTCTAAATATAGGTAATCCATGTTATAAGGAATCAGCCAGCATAGTATCGTTTGTAGAAATTATGGCGATCATTTTATCTTTCTAAATTTCAGTTTTCTTCATAGGTACGATATACGCTAATGCCGCATGACGCATCCCGACGCGGAGTACTAAGTATGATTGCAGCCATAATTTTCGGAGACTCTTAAAAAATGTGAATCTTATTGCAATTTTGGTTTATTTTTTAGTCGCTAATTTTGTTTGCCAGCAAGTCTTATTCCCTGAGTTTTTACTGCGCTTCTTATCTAAAGGTTATTTTTTAAATTTTGAACACCTACATACCTACCTATGTACCTATATCAGATTTATTTGCTATTTGCAATAATTAAAATCAATTCGTAAACAGCTAAGGCATAAAAGAAACAGCTGCGCCTCTTCTTTTACCACAATTTTTAACACAAAACAAATCTTTTTTATTTGTAAAGCAAAAACATTACAAAAACAGTAAACTAAGTGGTTGTCTTTACACTTTACAACAACAAACTAAATAATCGCCCAATATACATATGTATGTGGTTTTGAGCTTGTATTAAAAATATTACTACACAAATTCAATGGTTGTCATTATGTAATTACGTTTTGCAAGTGCTTTATTTGTAATTATAGCAAAAAAAAACAGCTCTGTAACTCATTTGAAAATCTTTTTAGTTGATCAGAAAATATCCTACAAAATGCCATTGTCACGATGCAATCATAACGATTTTTATCCGACACACAAATACCAACAATTGCCGGATTAAATCGCCGTATTTAAACATATTATTTCTAAAAATGGCGGCACAAACGAAAACCAAACTTGCATTTGTATACATTTTTCTAAACAGTTCGAAACAAAATATATCTACAGCTGCCAATTTTTAAAAAGCACACACACACACAAACACATGTTCAACATATAGTAGGTATTAACAACAAAAAGAAGTTAATTTTATAGCGTCAAACAATTTGTACGATATAGGTATAAAAAAAAAATTCAACAACAAAATAGTAGTGGATTTTAAAACACTCTCTTGGATTAATTACCACATTTTGGCTATAAATGTTTATGATTCCACCTGCCAAACATGACGAAGCCACTAAAAATATGAAGGTACATATAAATGTGTGTGAACGATATGAGAACCATTCAACAAAATAAAACGCCATTAATCGATAGCAAATGTAGCATATGTTTCATTTATACGGCAGATATTTTCAAAGGTGGTGATCATGATCATACATACATATCAGCATGATCTTTATTATTTTTATGATCCCTACCACTTACAATCATCATCATCAGCAAGGGTACTTGGTAGTTATAGAAAAAAAAAAGATATAACAGAAACAGACCACCATCATTGTAAAACATATTTTTTTACAAAAAATTTTCCAAATATAAAATGAAGAATCCAAAAAGGAGAGAACAAAAATGTAAACATTAATCCAAAAGGGGTTTCTTCTTGTGTCGTTTTTAAAACAGAATTTTTACAGCAATTCATTTCTTATGCTAAAAACCAGATACAAAACTAACGCCATTGAGCGTTAAAACTCATAATAAAAGTAACAGAAGGAGGAGCCAAAAAAAACAGAAGCGTGTTGGAAGTCAGCAGCCACAAGCGTCAAGATCAGCACTTCACAATGAGTGTGATTTTCAAAATGGTGATTAAAATGAGAAAAACACAATCTCTAAAGAGGGTAAGAGAGCAATTATTAAAAATGATTTTTTGTAGTAAAGAGAAAAGGAAGAATAAAATTGAGTGCAAATGACGAGCTTAAAAAGGTACTAAAACGAGGGAAAAACTATATATGCTTCTGGTTACATAAAAAATTACTTTAACAAGGTTTGCTTTTCTGCAAAAACGTTACTTAAAAAGTTAATAAGAAATATATGTAAAACAATTTTTTTATAAGTTTTTCATTTAATTTCCCACAGTTAGTTTAGTTAGTTTTTTTTTTGTTTGTATTTTTTTTTATGTAGGTAGGTATAAATCTAGTACCACAAAAAAATTATTTATACCTACAACAGTACTGGAGATGGTTGCATATACTTAGGTACATATGTTTTAAGGTTTAAATATTATTATTACAAGTTAAATACTACATAAACGCTTTAAATAATTTTCTATTCCCTACTTCTATATTGAGTAAAATATGTTTGACAAAATTTTTTTAAAAATAGGTAGGTATTTATAAATTAAAATTTTTAGTAGTAAACTGTCTATATTTAGAAATTATGTAGGTACCTATCATTTATCATTTTATTATCCTAATAATTTTTTTTATTAATTATTAAGTTTTAATACAATATTTCCTTAATTTTTTTTTTAATTAAAGAAAATTTAACTAAAATGTTATTTTAATGAATTAATTAAAAAACACGCTTATTAGAACTTAGTAAAATTCTGGTGCTTGCAATAATGAACATTCTTAAATTATTTTCTTTTTGCAATACTATACCTATTGGCAAGGTACTCTTCCAAAGAAATAAAAAAAGTACTTAAATCATTAACATACATATTGCTTAAAGTGCTTATACCGAAACAAGAGCTAAATTCAATAATACTGAAAATTATTACAAAAAAACACACATTCTCTTTCTCTCTTACTTTTTCTCTCCTTTTTTTTATTTTATTAAAATAACACATTTCCACCAATCACAAACGGTTATTTAATCTTCAAAAAAAAACTCACTAAATTGATAAGAATACAAACACAACCAGCTGGTTTGGTACCAAAACCGAAAACAATAACAACTTAGAAAGAAGATCTTATAAGAGTTGTGGGCCAGCAGGTAAAGCTACATGGAAAACATTGCCCGCTAAACCAACATCTAACATAAACAACCAGCACCGAGCCAAAGCCAGTTTCATACCGAACTGCCAACCTAAAAATCAATCGTTTTTTTTTTCAATATATTTTAACATTTTTGTTGCTAGTGTTGTTGTTTTTATTTTACTAGTTACCTAAACGTAGCAGATGATGATCATTCATATAAACGAATAAATTTTTGTCACAATCATAAAAAAGTATCAATTCAGTTGAAATACAAACTTTGTTTAGCCAGCACCGAAACGTTTTTTTTTAATAATAAATGTTAAAGCCGTCGGTGGATTGTTAATTTTTAATACGAATTTAGTTTTCATTGCCTTATTCATAAGAAACTACGTAAACGTAGTATCGCGAACGTACTGTTGGCATTAGCAATTATTAATGATCTAATTCAATTAACACCCACTTATTATTTGTAACTTAATAAAAAAAAACACATTTAAATAATAAAAATACCCAACAACAACAAAGAAATTAAAAAGAAAAAAAAATACAAAACAAAAATTAATTAATAAAAAAAATATATGCAAATATTGTATTTTGAAAATTTGCATAAATTATTCATAATTTTTATTTAAAAAAATAAAATCATAAATGCGCATAAAGTTAAAAGAAATCCATATTCATAACTTAGACAATAAATTGTTAACGATGATGGAATGAGTTGGCTTAAATGAATGAAGAAGTAAGTGATAAATTTAACACTTCCGACGCCAACGTACGTGCTAAAAAAACAAATTAATTGTTATAAAACAAATTGAATTAAATTATTATTTGAAACGATCTCTTTTCGTTTTTTTTTTTACGTTAAAACGAATTCGTATAACTGGCAATGTTGTTGATCTGGTTTTTGTTTGCAGTTGTTGCCATTTGTTGATAAATAATTAATTAACTTAAAAAATATTGCTAACGAAAATCAAAATGATTACAATGAATGAATTGGTGGATTTGCGTATGCAACAGCATATTGCTCATGAAATCTATCGCCAACAGATCATGCAAAGAATACCGGGTAAGTAAAAGATGTTTTTTCTTCTTACAAAAAACATTGCAAATAAAGAAAAACTGACTTAAATAGGATATGAAAGATACACTTTTTTAAGGAAGAGGAAATGCTTTTCGCTGTGAAAACTTATTTTGTTATCCAACGTTAAATTAAGTTGTAATAGTACGTCTTGATAATCATTAGTAATTGCTGCAATTTGAATTTTCAACGAAAAAATTCTTTTATACAAACTAAATACTTGACGTTATAGATAACTAATCTGATCGCCATATTGTGGCCTTTTTTCAAATGGTGAAAGCACTTTAAAAATATATCCCAGATTATAAATAGATTGAAATATAATAACATTGTATGGTACTTATATAGGAAAGGTTAAAAGTTAAATAACTTCCATCCTTTGCATATTGCAAACATGATGCTGAATTTTTGTGACACAGCGTTAAGTCTACTTCTTTAATACACGAACGTTAGTTTGTAGAGAGAGGTTTTCGAGCAATTTCGATTAATGAATCGAAATAATTCTTGACTAGAAACTAATTGCATTGTATTTATAATATATGTAATTTCACTTCGTGTCTTGTTTTAACTACACCTTATTCATATCATTTAGTCTACGAATCAGCAGCTGTGTTATGGCCAGATATGACCAATATAACCTTTAGCCCGAATACGCACCGAACACTGACACTTTTCACATGTGCAAATCTTGCAAAAATTGTTTTTAAGGTCTCAGAACCCAATTTCGTCTTTCAAACCTGCATTCAATAAGTTCCGTTAATTCTTGGGTAAATTAATATTTTTAGCTATGAAGACGCAGATCTGTAATAAGTATACGCGGTGGCGGCCATAACGAAATTTTCAATACATGACGACGACGTCCATTGAAATTTTTTATGCTTTTTTAAATTGGTTTTTTTTTGAATAAAAATTGAACAAAAACATTTCTTATATTTATATGATTAAATATGCTTTCCTAAACTATGTGATGGTCGACTCCGCATAATGTTTGTAACTGTAAATGACCTAAATTTCCCACAATTAAGGATACAAATTTCCCAAAAATAATGCTGTTAGGTTCGCAGCAAAACTTGCTCTAGCTCACATTGAGGGTAAATTCCCAAAAATCGTTTAAATACTCGTATAATTGTGGGAAACCGAAATATAACTAATTTAAAGAAAGTTTTAAGGAAATACAAATAATAATAACATAAAAGTCCTTGTCCCAAAAACTAACGTTCACCTTCCTGGTCACATTACTTCGAGAACATCTATATAAAGGGTGTTTTTTATAGAGGTATAAACTTTAAGTTGACAACTGGCGGCCATTATGTCAGCTGTCAAGTGATTTTTGCTTAGTTTGGTTTGGCATTTAAACAAGAATAGACTGACGAAAAGCGTAGATTCAATGAATTGGATCAAAACAAGATTACCGTTGATTCCGATTTTTATCAGCGAATTTTATTTAGCGATTAAGCTTATTTTTGTTTGAATGAATACGTCAATAAACAAAACTGCCGTATTTGGAGTAATGATAATCCTCAAGTGTATGTTGAGACACCGTTACATCCAGAAAAACTGACCGTTTGGTGTGCTTTATGAGCTGGTGGAATCATTGGTTCGTACTTTTTTGAAAACGATGCTGTTCAAAACGTTACAGTCAATGGTGATCGCTATAGAGCCATGATTACTGACTTTTTCGTTCATCAATTGAGCAACCATAATGTGCAGGAGCTGTGGTTTCAACAAGATGGCAAAACATGTCACACAGCTCGTGCCACAACTGATGTACTGAAGGAAACGTTTGGTAAACGCATAGTTTCACGTTTTGGACCCGTGAATTGGCCTCCAAGATCGTGCGATTTAATACCGCTAGACTATTTTCTGTGGGGATATATGTCGCTAGTCTACGCCGATAAGCCCGCAACGAATGACCCCTTGGATGACAACATTCGCCGTGTTATTGCCGATATGCGGCCTCAAATGTTGAAAAAAGTCATCGAAAATTGGACCTACAGATTAGACTACGTCCGAGCCAGCCATGGCGGTCATATGCCAGAAGTCATATTTAAATTATAATGCCAGAAGATTATCTTTCAAATAAAGCTAATTTTATGTCAGTTTAAAAAATTCATCTTTGTTTTATTCCATTTCAAAGTTCTATACCTCTATAAAAACACCCTCTATTATAATTTTTTTTATTTTCTCCCCACTTCTTGACGGACATTCCTACCCACCAAATATCATATATAAATTCTTATTTCAAAGATCGTAATTAATGTGTTATCGACATGCAAAAATAAGGATTTTTTTTTATCACAAACAGAAGAAATTTATTTTTGAAATATTTTGCAGAATCAAAAAAACATTTGTAAATTTAAACAAAAGAATTAGCAACCGAAAATTTTATTTTTAGTTCAAAATGTTTTGATAAATAGAATGACAAGAAAATATCTGAAAAATGAATTTTAAGTTAGTAAAACATAAAAAAAAAGTGAATCACATTTAATTGTTTAACGAGTAGAAATAGGCAGAAGTAATGTGGTAATGCAAATTGCTACCATTTTTTTTAGAAATAAAAAAAGCAGCTCTGTTTTTGCAAAAAGTTTGTCAACTAGCTCTCTACCTCTTCAAAAAGTAGATGTTAAAGCTCAATGATATTTGACACCAATTGCAAAATTAAGACATATTCACGTTATTACATTACTTTTGCGCCATCCTGTTTATGTAAAAAAAGTCACTAATTTCCTTCTTAATTGTAATGAATCGTAACAGCTAATAAAACTACACCAACAACCTACTGACTTTGCTTAGCATAAGAAATATAAAACTTTTTGATTATCATTTTACTATTTAAATACTTTACGGAATATTGACACAATTCCAATAACATTAATATTCATTACTTAAAATGTCATACTTATATACTTAAGCTGTAGCTTCTATAGGTCACTCAGAATTGTATGTGGTATCAAACTTTTGGAAATATTTCCAAGAAAATCTGTTCTGAAACCCGGAAATATTTAAAAACAACAACAGGCTGAGATATAAGCAAAAAAAATTGACCACTTTTTTATTACACAAAAAATAATATTTTGCTCTTTTTGGATAAATTATAAATATGTTTGTTGTATTTGTGTGTTAGACATGCCTTCCGGTAATTTGAAAAAAAAGGAACCAATTGGCTCAGAATCGGCAAAGAATCGGGCAAAAAGGTCACATTGACAAAAATTTCTATCATATTTGTACTTGTTTATTATATATTTTGCTTACACAGCTGTTTTCGCAGATAATAACTCACAATTTTTTTAATATTTTTATGATGTTGCCACATCTTTAGATAATACACAGTTTAACTAAATATTAACTTAAAAGTTTCAAATGTATTTAAGTAATATTTAAAATTTAATTTAACTAAATGTGTATTTAAATATGAAGTCAAACATTAGAAGTAATCGTTAGCATCACTGGCATAACGGAAAGCAAAATAAAAAATAAAGACAAATAGAAGTAAAGCTTGTGTGGAATTGTATTCATTTATTCATAAACTGCGACAACTGTGATAATATTTGTGTCAGAGCCTAACATGATAGTCTTATCATCATAGCCCACGTGTTCCATGCAAGTATCAAATAAGTGACAACTTTAGGTTATATATTTATTCCTTTTACTCCTATAAGGAACATAGGGCCGAATTTCTTGTTACGGTTTCGGTAATCAATGTAAATTTAAGACGGATGACTGATTAGGCCAAAGCGTCCGATCCTGTTGTTGGGATTGTCAACTTCGCTTCCAGGCTTGCAGGTGAGTAGCAGGTATTTAGTCTGCTATTGATAGGGTTATACCGCCCCCGGTCGGTCGTCAGAGCCTCGTTAGCGTGACAGAGGGTACAAAGTCGCAGTTGGACAGTGGGTGAGGTTGACAATTGTTAAGGATTGGCTATGTAATCGCTTCACTTCCCCATTAACCCTCCAACAACTTTAGGATAGGTTCTATCTAAAGCCTTTCGCTAGGACTGTTAAAAAAGAGTTAAAAAAAAATATATAAAAAAAAAATTAAGTTATTAAAAAAATGTCAACTAAATATAAATATTTATTTTTCTTGTTATAAATATTTATGTTTTCTTTTTTCCGTAACTCACTTATATTTTTTAGACCCATTCCCATCCATGCTGCCCATGTCCATGCCGCGACATGTTATTATGCCACCACGAGTTACACTGCCCGGCGTTGAAGTAACATTACAAAATGATGATCTTTGGAAGCAGTTTCATCAAATTGGAACAGAAATGATCATAACAAAAAGTGGCAGGTAAGTAAGTTTCTCTTATCATTGTCAAATCTTTCTTTACAAGGCACTCAGGTATGAAATATGATTTTTTATTGCTTGACTATATGGCAGGATGATATTTATTATTGTTACTGTGTGTGTGTGTGTTTTTTTTTTCTTTTTTAAATTAAATATCCTAAATAAGCCTTGTTAACGAGGCGCCACTATTCTTTTGTTTGTTAACACTCAACACAGGTTTATTATTTAAAACTTGAAAAATATCGCGCCTATTCAATAGATCGCTGTTGATTGGCTGTCCGATTGTCTGCTTTATAACTCAAATATGTTTTTCTTTGGGAAAACGCAGATAGAAACAACAACATACATTTAAAAAAAATAACCAAAAAAAATATTATAGAAGAAAATTAGCTGGGCAATGAAAGAGATTTTATTATTGCATTAACACATCCATACAAAAAACTAACAATACGAACATTTACACGTACAAAAAGTAAAGTGACGATTTTAACAGAGTGTCGGACATTTGAATACAACTGGGTTTCAAGTGAGTTAGATGTTTGGTCGGACGATAAGTCATTAGTCAAAGGCGCCTGCCAAAATGAGCAACACAAATATATATTAACAACGTCGCGACAACATTTTCACACACAAATATCAGATAGAATAATACAAATAACATTTACAACACTTATACATTAACAACTAGAAATTCACACACATACGCACACTTATATACGTTTTCTTGAACTATTGCAAACAGGAAGGAAACAAACTCACATACATTTATACATATTTACAAGTTAAAATAGCATTTGACCTAGAAACATATATACAAACATACAAACGTACATATAAGGGGTAAATTTTGTTTAGACAAGCATTTTGAAATGATACCACACATTGCATTTGCAGGACATTACAAATTGTATTAAAATAAGGTACAGCTTCTTAATACCAGTTTAGTTGAAAAAAAAACACAGATAAAATTAAAGAATACTTATACGAACCGAAATGCTTTAATCAATCAAAAAATGTTAGCGCTCTAATTCATTAAAAAAAATTTACCAAATATACAAACATACATACATACATATGTATAAATGCACTACCAATGAAAAATTATTTAGAAAAAAAATTGTTGTTTTACCAAATAATTTAAATTATTAACAATGTAATTTAAAATAGACCTGCACTGAAATACGGCTAAATTAAAAAAGTATGGCAATATCTTTCGACTGAAATTTACAAGTTTTAAATCAAAGCACAGCTCTTAGTTTTTGGAGCCCATAGACAAATCCTTTAGTTCACACGAAAAATAATTTATTCTTTAATAACAGAATTATAAATATTTACAACGACTTTTTTTTACTCAAAAAATATAAATATTTTGCAGCAACCACAGACATGTTTGAAAAAATTTCACTATTTGGCCCTGAATCCGCAAAGATATAGAAGAAAAACCTATACGGACAAAAATTCTTATCATTAAAAAATCAAGTTTTCTTAGACTTTTAATACCATTCGAACATGTATGTACATACATACATATATACATTAATACACTTTATATTACAACCTACACGTGGTTGAGGGTATATAAAATTTGTCGCAGCCGAATATAGCGCTCTTATTCTGTTTGAAATACCAATTAAAAGCATCGGTTAATTTAAACGTTTTTATGAAATTCCGAATGCACCTAATTTTGTTTTAACACGGTAGATTGGTTCCAGAAAAAAACCGTGAAAAAAGACATTGATCGTATGCAAAGATAGGTGATTGGGTCTTTATCTCTAAAACCTAATAAAAACATGGAAAAACAATGATTTTTTAAGAACAAGTATTCATGTTTATTTCATTAAATCACATGTATAATGTATATTTACACAAGCATACATAGTTATTAAAGAAAAAAATAAGATATGCGCTCTAAGTTTAAAAGTAATGTCAATTTAAAGTATGACAAGTTCAGGAACTAAAAACAATTATGTTATTATGTACAGCTATGTTGTTAACAAAAAGAAAAAGTTATTAAATTTCTAAGGTGAAAAAAAAAATTAAAATGATAATCATAAATACAGGAAAATAAATTTAATTTCTGTCATCACCAGTTAGTTACTCGTGTTCGCTTGCTTCGAATGCGTATAAAATCACTATCATCGCTGGAATAATTGCTCTGAGCAGTAAATTTGCTTGTATCCACAAAAAGAGAATTCCCTAAATTTGTGATATGAACATATTTCGCAAAATTTTACAAAAAAAAAAATTAAGCCCAAAAGATTTTGAATCGTGCTAAATGGAATAAAAACTGATAAAATACAGAAAAATTAGTTTTTTTATTGATGTTTAACGCTTAACATAGAAACATATATTGCAGAAAACTATATTTGTGGCTTAACTACGAAGTAAAGCGCTGTAAAAACTTTATTAAACCAGTAATTATCAGATACTGACATAAGGAGCACCCTCTGTTTGATGTGTTCTCCTGTCGAACGGCTTCTACTATCTGTCCTGTACTGTCAGGTTTACCGCTGAAGCAACTCCTTCCAAAGACACCGAGGAAGCCTGACACATTAAATATCTAAGGGCGACTTCAGAAAGAACGGAAAGGCGTAAAATACTGGACACACGCAACTTCACAAGGTTAATGCTTTGTTGAGAATATGTTAAAAACAAAACAATGTAATCGAAACATTATGCACAAGCTATGCCCAATAATAAAACAGCTAATGCTGAATACACCCCAACTATGAAACTGTATATACAAATTTGCAATTTTCACACTTGGGACTTACGGGTGGAAATGAAATCTTGTTGTTGTAGATTTGCAAATACATACCATAAATGGGATCAAATAAAACGCGCCGTAACTGTCTCTTCGATCAAGACTGTGACGAGAAGATAGTTTTACAAATTAATAACATAAAATAGAAATCCAGAGTTCAATAAGTAAGAGCGCTATATTTGGCTGTGCCAAATCTTAAATACCCTTTACTACGTGTATTTATGTATGTATATGTGTATTGATATACATATGTATGTACGTATGTATTTACATGTCCGAAATGTAGAAATTTTGTTCCGTATAGGTTTTCGCCTATATCTTTGCAGATTCTGAACCAATTACTAATTTTTTTTTAATTTTTCTGCTTATATCTCGTTAATTGTCAGATTTTAGTGATTTTTCAATAGCAAGCATCTGAGGAAATTTCTGATTGATACCAGTAACGAGTCCGTACGACATCGGGGGGCTAAGAAAACTTGATTTCAACAGACGGACAGACGGACATTCCCTATCTATAAGGATCCAGAATGTAGAAATTACAAACGGAATGACAAACTTATATATACCCTTGTCACCTGTGGTGAAGGGTATAAAAATATGGAAATAAAATTGCAAGAAAAAACATTGATATATCGACATGTTGCACAGTAAAATATCGACGAAATATATGGATTGATTTCTAAATTTTCTTTAAATTTTTACAAAATTTTAATATTTTTTCTCTTTTTAAAAAATGTTTTACACCTTCTTGATCTTCATTTTATAAATTCTTAGTATTTTTGGAAATTGTTTGATAAGTTCCTAACTTATGTTATACATATGTAGTTTTTATAAACAAATGCACATATTCTCTCATTTGAGAACATCTTTAATATATTCTCTTTTTATAGAAAATATTTTACCTTGTTAGCATGTCTACCCGAAGTGTTTGTCATACAGGTGTGAGTAATTTAAAAACATCACAAAGAAAAGATTGTTGTAAATCTTAAGTCTTGATATTTAAAAAATTTTTCAAATTTGCATTTCACCTGTTTCTTACTACAGTCACAAGCGCGCTAAAAACTCTTTTAAAATATTTCAAATTAATGCTTAGAAACATTAAAAAACTAACACCGAAAAGATTTTAAATCGATGATAAAAAAAAAATATCTTTACTTTTCCTTAAATATTGCTTATTCATCATCATGATTACGATCATCCTCAACAGCAGCATTGTTATTATGATCGTAAGTTAAAAAAAAAAACAAAACACAGATACTTAGTTGTCGCATTTATGTGCTTGTAATGTGGCGTCTTTGTTATTTATGAGTTGAGAGCTCAGTAGGATACTTTGTGATGGGTGACGTGACTTTTTATGTTATTTGCTGTAAAATACACTTGCAATTACACTACATCCACTTGCTGTTGTGTTAAACATCCTTCACTTTGTCGTGTTGTTTTTTGTTTTTGTTTTTTCTCTCTACGTGAAGCGGTAAATTTGCTTTAAAATATTTCATTTTCCGTTTGTCCATAAATCTTGTAAGTCAAAGATGTTGTTTGCCCGTGTACAATCTTGCAAAGTGTTGGAGTGGCAGTGAGTGGCTGGAAGGCACGTTACGTAAACTATGTAACACCTATAAATTACGTGTTAAATGTTATCTCTCTCTTCGTCTCTTTTCGAAGATCAAAACTATATCAGCTTTTTTTTTGTTTTCATTCCAATCTTTAACAACATTGTTTTATGACAATTTTTGTTTCGTTTTAATTGACGAACAAAAGAAGAACGTTTGTGTTTATGAAGGCTATGGCGCCAGTTTTAAAGTGCAGAATATTCACGGCTTTTGGAAAACGAGTATTTCCAAGTTTCAGAGCTGAGCGATATTTTTAATTGAAAAAATCTCGATACACTCTCTTTAAATAAGAAATTAAATTAAAACATTTTCATTCTTGAAAACTTTATTCACATCAATATTCCCATCATATAATAAATTCAACACAATGGCAACTCTTATCAGGTGTAGCGACAAACCTAAAAAACAGTGCCTTCTAAACTTTTTAATCAACCGTTTTCTATAGAATTATTTAAATTATTTGTTATTGATTGTTTATTGAAACGAAAATATTTAAAAAAAATCTTTTAATTAAATTTAAAAATTAAAAATTTTTTCATCAAAATAAAATAATATTTTCTACAAAAAATAATTTTTTATAAATATTTTTTTTGTCAAAAAATCCCTAAATTTTAATTTAAAAATTGTTAAAAAATATGTATAAAATAAAAACTAAATGAAAACTAATAATTTTCTTTAAAAAAAAAAAAATAAAAAATGAAACGTCGATAACATTCTTTAAATATAAAAGTTTTGGACAATTTTCTGTAAACAATTTTTTTTTTAATATTTCTATTTAAAATAACTTTTCGAATGAAATACTTTTTATTGAATTTTTTTAATTTTGTTGTATTTCGTTATTCTATAAAAGTTTTATATGATTTTAAAAATTGCCTAAAATTCTGTATGACAAAAAACTTGTTAAAAACAAAATTATCGAAAATAAAAAAATAAATTTCTAAAAACTTTTTAATGAAAAAAAAAGAAAACCTATAAAAAAAAGTTTCTATTTAAAACATAATGATAAGGAAAAAATTTATCATTAATTTTCCTGAAAAAAGAAAATTTCTTAAAAAGTTGAAGAAGAAATTTTTTTAATTTGGGAATTTCTGTTTAACATTTAATATATGAAGAGATTATTGCTTAAAAGCTGTTGATGATCTCTGATCGTTGACAATACACCCAGCATGTCATCTTGTTACGTTAAATACGAGCAATTTCACACTTTAAAACAAAAAAATAAAATAAAAACAAAAATACTAAAAAAGAACAAAAACACAACTTTAACAAATTTTTTTCTTGATCATTCCCACAAGATAAAAAAATTTTAATTTACTGTCGCTACGTTCAACTTGATCACTTCAGCTAGCCACAGTCGAACAAAGCAGCCAACAGTGTTTTAAGTCAGACTTTTTTTGTTTCTGCTCCATAACAAAGAGAACATGAAAAAAAGGTAGCTTTATTATTGTTGTTGGCTGCTATAATTCTATCTGATTTTAGATTTAAAACTTAAATTATCTTAAAGGTTTATTTTAATTTTTTATTTTCAAAATACTTTCACACACAAAAAAAAAGAAAAATTTTTTAAAGGCAGCCAAAAAAAAAACTGTTGTAAAAAACACCAACGTTTTAAAGCGTCTCATGACTTCTTCAGTTTGAGTGGTCGATCCTGTTGTTGGTTTTGTTTTTTTTTTGTTTTTTTTTTGTTTGTTTATGGTCATGCATTATTCATGTTTTCAACTTTGGCTCTAACTTCGATAACTTACTAATTCTGATTGTACGTCGCTCTGTGAGATTCTGTGTGTGCTTTTGTGTGGTGGCTGTGATTTTAAAAATAAATCTCTTTTAGCCATCATTTATGTGGCTTTGAAAGTGGAGTATCGTTTTTGTTTATTTCTGTTTTATGCCTTTTTAATTTATGACACTTTGTTTGTGTGTCGAATTGTTTTTTTTCTTTTTCTTTTTGTTCGGTTGAATAGCAGTAGTTTTACAAGTGTCTTTTTTGGCGACTTAAATGGGTCTTTTAATTTGAATTTTTAATTAAACAAATTTGTTATTATTTAAAACAACAGAAGTGGAACGGTAAAAAATTAAGAATTATAATGTTAGAAAAAAATACATACATACTAACTTCTAGATTAAATGTTTTTATTTTTTTTAACTTTAATACTCTCTACTGTGAATAAACTTATATTTCATAATTTTAGGTATTATTTTTTAAAACTATATTCGATGAAAATTTTAACACACACATAAAACAAAATAGTAATAATAATAAGTTTGTTAATTAATTTTTTTTTAAATGGGATTAAAATCAATTTTGTTATTTGTTTGGTTTCTACCATATTTAAGTTTTATACTATTAAGAAATTGTTTGAGATTATTTTTTAAACTTCAATATATGAATTTAAAAAAAAGCGAATGTTAATATGCACTCATAAATATTGAAATTGAATTATAATATGTGAACCATAATAAATCCAAATTTCACAGAAGAAAACCTGTTGTGAAAAATAAATTCACACTGACAGGGTTGCGTTGTATCTGTAACTTAACAGCAGGAAAAAATACTACATTTTATTAATTACAAAATATTTTCAATTAAAATTATTAAAATATTTTTTAATGAGTTTATTTTTAACGAATACTTTCAATTATTTATTTATGAAAAATTTTGGTTCAGAAAAAAATGAAAACTTGATTTTTTTATGATAGAAATTTTGCCCCGTATAGCTTTTTCGCCAATATTTTTACAGATTATAGACCAGTTAGTCCAATTTTTTCAAAAAACTGCAAAATATTAATCTTTTTTGTGCAAAAAGAAAAACAAAAGGTGGTCGTCTTTTTTTGTTTATATCTCAGCCCGTTATTGATGGAACCTGCCAGTTTTTAAAACCAATTTTTTCGAAAGTATTTTCAAAAGTTTGATACCTTATAAAAGTCTGGGTGACTAATGGGGGCTATGAAAACTTAATTTCAACCAACACTCGGACAGGCGGACATGGCTAAATCGACTTCCCTACTTATAAGGATTCAGAATATATATACTTTATGGGGTTGCAAATGAATATTTTAGAAACTATAAACGGAATAACAAACCCATATATACTAGGACTGGGCTAAAAATATCGATATATCAATATATCGATATTTTTTAAATATCAATTAATATATCGATATTTTATTTTGCAATATATCGATATATCAACATTTTTCTCGCAATTTTATTTCGATATTTGTGAGCTCTGGTTCTGTAATTTATGTTATTAATTTGTAAAAATATCTTCTCGTCCAAGTCTTTATCGAATAGAATGCTATAATGCTTGTATTAACAGTTACGATTATGTGATCCGATATAAGGTGTTTGCAAGTCTTTAGCAACAAGACTCGTAACACACCCGTAACTCCCAAGTGTGAAAATTAAATTAAAATTAAAATTAATAGTTGGGGTGCATTGAGCGTTATCTGTTCTATTGTGCATAACTTGTGGATAATGTTTCGATTACATTGTTTTGTTTTTAGCATATTCTCAACAAAGAATTAACCTTGTGAAGTTGTGTGTGTCCAGCATTTCACGCCTGTTCTTTCTGAAGTAGTCCTGAAATTTTTAGTTTGTCAGGCTTCCTCGGTGTCTTCGATAGTAGAAGCCGTTTGACGGGTGAACACATCAAACAGAGGGAGCTGCTTACGTTACGGTTCAATAACATTTTTATAGCGCCTTACTTCGTAGTTTAACCCCATATATATTGTTTTCTATATTTCTTGTTTCTATGTTAACCGTTAAACATCAATAAAAAATTATTTTCTGTTAATAAAGTTCATTTTTCGTGTATTTTGTGAATTTACGAAAAATATTGAAATATTGATATTTTCAAATCGATACATATCCACCGGAAACAAAATTGAAAAAAACATCGAAGAAAAGTTTTCTTCGATAAACTCTTTATTTGGGTAAACAAATTTTTTCTTACAAAAATGTTTATTGCTTAAAGGAAACATTTTTATTTTAGGAAAACTTTCTTGATATTTTCTCATTGATTTATCAAAATATTTTAATACATTTTCTGTTTAATCCAGTCAAAATTATATTATTAAAACCCTTTAAAGAGTTTGTGTTAATTTCTAAACCAGTTTTCTTGTTTTTTGTTTTTGTGCTTTCAACAGATTCGAATAATTTAACAATTCAATTAATTAATCATTTATGAGTCCTCAAGCGTAAAACCAAAATTTTAAATGAAAATCAATATAAACAGATATCAGCACCAGTAAATAAGTGCAATCATACATATTTATAAATATGTATATAATTTGAATTGGCGCCAAGGCTCGTGACCACCTGCTGTTGTCCGACTATGAATCCTTGTTAGCATTGCAAACCTCAAAATTCGAAAATCAAATTCAAAAGCAACAACAAGAACAAACCTCAAACATTTCAAAGCATAAATTGAAAACCGAAACTAAAACATTTGTTTGTTTTCTTAATATTTTTTTGTTTATTTTGTTTCGTTTCATTTGTTTTTTTTTTTTTGTCTTCATTTAATATTATTTATTTAGGTCCTGTTTTTTGCTCTTTTGATCAAGGCTGGCAATAAAGGAATGTTACAATTTTGTTTGGTAATTTGGGTCTGGTTCTGTTTTTTTTTCGTATTTTCTTGTTAGATTTAACACAGTGCCCCTAAATGTTCAAATATTTAAGAATGAGTGAATTTAATTTCGTTAAAAAGTAAACTAAACATTAATTACACACTGCCAACTAAAGAAATCGCCTACACACACACAAACAAACGTCAGACTGACATTTTAAATGAAAAATAAACGTAAAACGCACAATTAAATATTTGTTACGCCCTCTCTTTTCCCCAACGATTGTAAGTCTGTCTTGAACATTTTTTTAAGATCAACCATTGAACAAACATCAATTCTTAATATCTTGATAATAGAATTTCATGATGTTGAGAGTTTGTTGCTTTTTTTAACAAGATCTTTTTGTTTTTTTTTAAATGGATCAAATATAAATGTTTTCTTTTTTGCCTTTAAACATTTGTCTATTTGCTTAATTGTGTTTACAACAAATATTCATCATGGTTATCATTTTTGTTGTTGTTGTTATTTTAACAATAAGAAAATGTTCTTTATTTAATTGTTATTATAGTTATTAAATTGTTATTTATTTTGTTTTAATTTTATTGTAGACGAATGTTTCCATCCATGAGACTGTCATTGTCTGGCCTTGAAGACGAGAGTAACTATTGCATATTGCTGGAAATGGTACCAATTGGTGATTGTCGTTATAAATTCTCTGGCTCACAATGGGTACCAGCTGGCGGCGCTGAGCCTCAATCACCGCAACGCATATGTTTACATCCTGATAGTCCTGCAACGGGTGCTCACTGGCAGGCTCAACCGATATTGTTTAATAAAGTAAAACTAACAAATAATACGTTGGATAACAATGGGCATGTAAGTTGTGATTAAGTAAATAAAAGAGGTTACATTAATTATTTACATTTTTCAACAAACAGAAAATGTATCCGAAATTATTTTTAATTGCAAGATTTTTAATATTTTCTTAAACAAAATATTTACTCTTAAAAAACTATTTAATTATTTTCCATAAAAGAATAATTAATTGAAACTGTTTGTAAGAACCAAAAGTAGAGTTTATTCTCTATTAGATAAATTTCTTTATTAACAACTTAAACTTAAGTAGAATAAAAACCAACAGTTACTTTAATAAAATTGTTAAACAAAACATTATAAGCTTTCATGGTTATTCTTAAATAAAACGATTATTTAAACAAATCTGAAGAAAACAAATAAATCGAGAACTGTTTGCATGTACTTAATTTTGAAACAGTTTGTTGTTCTGCATCGCAGCAAAAACTACCATAAGCAGGTTTGTAAGGGAATGACAAGGTCTTATTGCTTACAAACCTGCATACGTATGGCATGAAATTGGTTTGTAATGTCCCACTTTGGCGCATTTCCTTTGAGGTGCTTATTTCAGCGCTGTCAATATGTAATGGAATCGTTGGTTTTTGTTGTTTCTTTACCTCTATTTTGGCTCTTTTTTTTGTGGCATCATACAAAATTTTGATCTCTCATGTTTTAATAATTTATTACTCACTGCTAGTTAGTATAGGTTCGATTCTACTAGCAAAGGTGATGAAAATTAAAAGTCCTAAAAATTTTTTATTTTATTTTGAATACACCAAATAATTGGAACAACACAATAGAACAGAAAGGTGTTTTATTATATTATGTATTTCCAAAATAAATAGAAAGCTTTTTGTTTGAGCGTCAAAAATTTTTTGAAAAACTAACATTTTTAAGGTACAACGTGGTCTTGATAAGCTATTTAGGTTAGCTAGACACGTTCAGATTATATTAGTATGTTTACAAAAATTGTTCAACTTTATTGTGGCTACGATTTTGTCAAATATTAAAAGTGAAAAATTTGGATTATGCTAAAAAAAGGGGGAAAAAATAATTTTTTCTTTTTATTTAAAAAAAAGAGCAGGAAATTTTTTTTTTTAAATAACGTATTAACTTGGTTTGTTCATCAAACTCTTAGCTGCATTATTGCCAAATATAGTTGAGCCTTATTACCAACTCTGATTTAGCTATTAGACAAAAACTGATGGCCCCTTTTTTTGCAGGGCTCACTTATTTTTAGAATCTTTTGAGTCCCATAAAAAATGGTCCCCAATCTGGTCAAACTCTATAGGATATAGAGTATAGGGTTTTGCTACCCTTTGCTAGTATAATCGAACCTATACTGTCACGATCTTGTACTTTTCAAAAAGTTTTCATTTGTTGCACAGTGTTATTATTATAATTATTTCTTTGAAAGTAAAGAGTTTGTTTTGTCAAAAAAAAAAAAAGAAATAATAATAATCGGATATTTTATTTTAACGGAGAAAAAGTTGAATACATTTTTATATAAGATTTATTAATGTCTTTTGTAAAATTTTAAAAATAGAGTTATTTAAAATTGTAATAAAATTATTGTTTTTTCTTTGAATAAAATATTATAACAAAAATCTATTTTTTCTTCCACTATT
>NDXZ01005880.1:0-12243 GCA_003055125.1 Paykullia maculata | reverse complement strand
TGTTTTGGCCAGCATGCACAAATACCAACCCCGCATTCATGTGATACGAACATCGGACTTATCGCAAATACCCTGGGCTCCACAGCAAGCTTTCGTTTTTCCCGAGACAGAATTTGTGGCGGTTACCGCTTATCAAGTAAGTTTTTAATTTTTCGATTCGATTTTGAAAGAAAAACTAATCAAGAGATTAAAATTTTCTAAAAAAAAAAAATAAAAATATTACAAACAAAAATCCTTCTTATATGCACAACCATGTCCTTTTTAAAAGTTGCGTCTTTGTTTGTGGGTAACATCTTTTCTTTTACCCAGTACTTCTTCATTTTGTTTCTTGGTGCTGTTGTATTGTTGCTTGCTCTTACACATTTGCGTAATGTGTTGCTGTTTTTAAATAATTTTTAAAGTTATTTTGCTGCTCTTTGACAATAGTTACAATAGTTATTTAACCTTACAAAGGTAGATACTTTTTCCCTTTCGGTCAATTCAAACAGTGGTCAACGTTAAAAAAGAATGTCGTACTATGAACTTATTTTAATAAAATATACTTAAAAAAAATTCTACTTCTTTAATGTGTTGATGTTATTAAAATAATTAAATAAGGTGACGACAATGTTATCAACTTTTTTAAAGAATATTTTTCAAAAGGTTCTTATTGTTTTATATTTCTTTGGCTTTTGCTTTAAACATCGTTACATTAAGGATGAGTCCTTTTTTTAAATACTCACATTTAGCTGTAACAGCCGAATAGTTTCCTAAGAAAACAAAACAAAAAATAAATAAAACCAAAACATCATTCAACATAAGTGGTTAATTGCCAATTTATAAATTAACTCCCAGTTACTAGACAGAAAACAAACTACGATCGAAAGCAATCAATCAATTGTACCTTAATCGAAATTAAAAACTCATTCATGATCCTTAGCCTGGATCAGTCAGTAAAAACTGCATTTAACTCTCATTTCTTTTATCTCATTGAAAGTTCTTGTATGAAAAATAAACATCCATGCAAACCAGAAACCATGGGTGTTCAGTCTTGCAAAAAACCACTTGAGTCTAGTTAATTATTTAATTTGTTCAAGTCTGCTAAGAAAATATACATACATATATACATACATATGAATATAGAAAAAAAAAACCGAAAATGCACTACAAACAAAGGCACAGCAGTTGTCTCTAACAACCAAATTAGCTTGTAACGCCCAACACATCCTATTATTATTATTTTATTTCCAATTGATAGATGATGCTAACAGATAACTAGCAAAAGGAAGTTGTTTGGGTTGTATTGTTGTAAATCTGTAATGAAATGCCAAAAAAAAAAAATAAAAAACTTCTTAGTCATGTTGGTAACTGAAGACGGGTAGTAAGTCAGTCAGTCAGTCAGTCAGTTAGTTGGATTTCTGTGATTTTGAAGTGAGCTCTTACATTAAACATGTCAAAAATGAATCACTAAATTCTGAAATAAGGATGAAGTAGCATAATTTGATCTCTTGCTGTGTTTTTGTTTCTTTCCATATATTTTTTTCGTTTTTGGTTAGTCTGTGTCCATTTCTCAGACTGTCTTTCAAGGTTTTGTGACCGACACTGTCGACTGACTGGAATGATTGTGAAATATGATTTGAATGAATGTGCTTTCAGACGCCAGTCTGATGATCATATGAGTTTTGTCTTATCTCTCTCTAATTAGCAAGATCAGTGTTGAAAACGGAAAAGTAACGTGTTGTAGGGGGTTTTGTTTTTTGAAGTGTCATTTTCAGTAAAAGTTTCAAGGAATGAAAAGAATTTAAAACATATTACACAAGAAAAATTTAAAAAAATGTGTCTTTGAATATAAAAAAAAATTTACAAATAAAATTTTTTTTACAGATTCTCTTTTTGTAGAATTTTCAATAAAATCTCGTTTTAAAGAAAATTTTTAAAATTTTAATTTTTTAAGAAATTTTTAATAAAACCCTATTTTACAAGCAGGACTTTCATAATCAAATCATTTTATAGAGAATTTTATAAAAAATATCTCTTCTAGAAAATTTTCTTTCCTACATATAAAGAATTTTAAACACTTTTTTCAATTGTTTTTTTTTATTCTCGCGACAAATTTTAATTTTCTAACGAAATTAAAAAAAATTGTTTTATAGAAATAAATTTAATACTTTTTATTAAAAAGGTTTCGTTCTTAAGTCTTTTGAATGGTATAATTAATTAGGGCTGACAGCTTTTGGAATTGAAATAAATAAAAATAAAATCTACACAATTTTTTGCTAGGAAATGACAATTATGTTGGGCATTTCCGATAAGTCATCATACTTCCCCTTTACCTGGGTTTTCTACAAATGGATTTGTTCCAATTTCTATTTAAAACTATACGGTACTGAATTAATCCAATCTAATTTTTATACCCTTCACCACAGGTGACAAGGGTTTGTCATTCCGTTTGTAACTGCTACAATATTCACTTGCGACCCCATAAAATACATATCGCTCATTTACTAAAAGAACGTCATAACGAAAACAATAACATAAAGACTAGTTTTGCAGAAAATGAGTTTAAAGTTTTCAATTTACATAGAACTCAGTGAAAATATTAAAAAATTTTCTTCTATCAAGAGGTAAGTTTACACGCCATTTGCATGAATTTTTTACACAATATAAAGCATGATGTAGAGAACAATTCTGCATCAGTAACTCCAAAATTTCATTTTTTGAGCTATGACGTTCTTTTGACAAATGAGCGATATATTCTGAATCTGAAAATTAATATTTTGCTTTTGGATAAGCTACAGATATGTTTGAAATAAAAATTGGGCTAATTGACCCGGAGTCCGCAAAGATATAGTCGAAAAGCCTATATGGACAAAAATTTATATCATAAAAAAATCAAGTTTTCTAAGACTTTAAATACCTTTCAGACATGTAAATACATAGGTACATACATACATAAATACACGTAGTGAAGGGTACCCAGCAACAAAATCTTAATTTGAAAGCAATAAATGTGACAAGTGCATACCTACTACTTCTTTTATTGCCTTTTGAAACGTTTAGCTTACAAAAGTGATGGGCAAAATAAACGTATTCAGCAGTTTCTTCAAAAAGATCATTAAGGAGCTCTAAAGCAGAGCCTTTGCACGAGGAATCTCATACAAAAATCATGTTATCTTTTATAGAATTGAAAGCGGTGCACAACTGCCTTACAAAGCTGCTTCGAGCAAGCATCATTTTTTGGCTGGGTATATAAGATGTGGCACAGCCGAATATAGCGCTCTTACTTGTTTTTTTATTAATACCTTTTTAAATTAATGACTTATTCCAAAACTATTTATTGAATTTATTATAAAAAATTGTTAATTCATATTATAGTTGTTAAAAGTTGAACTAAATGGTTACATCTTATTGTTTTTTTTTTACCTCATCAACTTTGAAATTTGTCGAAGGCTTATAAAAAAAGTTTATAGAAAAATATATAGATTATCTGTTACCATATTCTATTTCCTAATAACTTTGAGTTAAATAGATGATATTTCCATCCAACACTAAAATACCGATCAAAGAGTGCTGATGATGAAACCGTAGCTGGTTTCGAAAATGCATTTTACTCGCCTAGTGTCGGGAAAACTTACCTTTTCAGTATATTCTTCAATTATCACAAATAAAAAATTAAAATATTCATAATGAAGAAATTTAAAAATGAACTTCAGCCAGAATAAATAAAAAAAAATCATTTAGAGAAAAAAATATATTTGTTTTATAATAAATAAAGTGGGAAGTTTTTATAATTTTTAAGAAAATAAATATAAAAAATATTTGTTTATGCTTAATTCAAATATTTTACAAATATTTTTTTTATATTTGATATGACTTTAATAACAACTGTATGCAGAAGCGATCGTGAAATACTAATTAATATAATACCAATACAATAATACGTTCTGGCCAAGTTTGTAGGCTTAAAACACTAAATTAAATCTGATTTTATTGGAATATTTTTTTTTTATTTTAGGTGTTACACAAACTCTTTGTTAAGTAAAAAAAAATACAAAAACATAACACCTTCAAAGCACTGTTCATTCAAATTAAACTAACGAGTTATTACTTCATTAAGACAACTTTTTGCAATTTCTACTCTCAACACCTCTTTTTAATTCAACCATTTTAAGATTTTCTTTTTTATTAATTTTTATGTTTTTCTTTACAGAACGATCGTATTACCAAACTAAAGATTGATAATAATCCTTTTGCCAAAGGGTTTCGTGAAACTGGTCAATCACGTTGTAAACGCAAAATGTCTTCATCACCTACTGCTGAGGAGCAGGCTCATCATCATCAGCAGCAGCAGCATGATAACATGTCTCCAAGAAAATCACTGACTACTGCAATCAGTAAGTCGGCATCATCAATTTGTTTAGACAAACCAGTGACGGCACTCTTTAAGGATCATCATCATCAACATCATCACAATCATCTGCAACGGGTGGATGGTGGAGTAGTAGATGTAACATCACCATTACCATCAACAATAACATCGTCACAAATTAAACGTTTACGTTCGAACGATTCGGCTTGTTCTTTAGATGCGGGCAACCAAAAAAATGAAACAACCAGTTTGGCAGGCAACATGTCGTCACCGTCATTGGATTATGTTAACAGTGGAGCAAACAACATATATCAGCAGCAACCAATTGCCGGTAGTGGTAATGCAACATCCGTTGCATTCATGCATCATTTCCAGCAAAACATGCAATCGTTATTACGACCTTCACTGGTCGATTTGGCCTGTTCGTATTTCACCCGTCCCCAGCCGTTGTATCCCCAACATGCAGTTTATGCAGTGGCAGCTCAACATGAAGCATTAGTTGCGGCTGGTTTGCCATTGCAACATACACAACCATCGTCATCGCTACAATTGCAGAATAAAGGTAATTTGCCGCAACATTTGTCTGTGGCAAGCGTCAATGATGCATTTGTTGTAAATGGTGTTAGTCTTAGTTGTAGAGGTGAATTGCCAAATCGTGTTATTGCCATTAACTCAAATACCACCTTAGAAAGCATAACAAACGATGCCGATCTTTCTTCATCCGATTCATCATTAATACAAGACGATATTGAAAGAGCAACAACAACCACAACACCCGTTACAACGCCAACAATGTCTGCTACTTGCAATTCAAACGACGATACATTATCACAATCTCCATCATGCATCAGCAACCACAACAACAACAATAGCCGAAACAGCAACAGCAATGGCCATAACATCCATACGAACCATAAAAAGAAAGGTTTTAGCATCTCGGCCATTTTAGGTGGTGGCAGTTAGTTAAGAATTAATGTCCATTACCATAGTCGATTGTCGTCATCATCACCGTTGTCCAAGTATTGTTGCACCTACATGTTTGCCATCGAACAATGTAATTACATATGGCCTTTTAGCTAGAAATAGCTTGTAATTGTTGTATACTCATTTATTTAATTAAAAAGTTATTTTTTATTTTATTCTGTTAATTAAAACCTAGTTAAGTTTAATTTATAAAGTTGATAAATCATTTATAAAGATTTAAATAAAATATGAAAAAATTGTTTAAAGAAAAAGTTTTAAGGCTGTAATTTTTTTTATTAAAACGTAGGACGATAAAAAAATTTTATTTTTGAATTTCCGCAATAAATTCTATATTTATTAAAAACTCTTCTAATTTTCTAATAAAATTAATATTCGTCGATTGTTTTGCTTATACAATAGACGCTCGCAAATTAGAGCTCGCGGATATTCGAATACTTCGAAAATTAGAACCGTCAGTTTTAATTTCCTAGCGTCTTTATTTTTTGTTTGTTTTCAACACTGAAAAATTGTATTTAAAGCTTTTATTTGGCTTCCACATAGTAAAAAAAGGGGAATCCTAAGTTGTTAATGTTATTTGTATTGTCTGTGCATTTTTATTTTCATTTGTGTGTGAAATTTAAAACGTGTGTTCAAATTCCAAATAAACGTAAAAAGAATACTCTGTCTTTAGAAACCAAGGTAAAGATATCGGTAAAGTTCGACAGAGGCGTTCAAGGAAAACGTTTAGCTATTGATTTGAATGTCATAATATATGACATAGTGCTATAGCTATTAGCTATATCAAATCAAATAGAGCAGCTATATTAAATGCAGGTTCCAACACATACCAGGAATCAAAATAAAAGATCTTTACACAATTGTGAATATCCAAAAATGGAAAGTCGGAAATCTGCAATGACTGGAGCAATATGAAAGAAGAAGCTAAACAAGTTTTTCAAACCGAATATCCCAACAAAGGTGACGATAGATTACGAGCAAATGATGGATGGTTTCCCAGCTTCAAAAAGCGATATGGCAATCGATTTTTAAAATTTGGTGGCGAGATTCTTTCTAGTGATATTGACAAACTTATATACTTACATATACCCTTGGTTACGTCTTTCCGTAAAATGTTTGACAAATGTGATCAAAGCTTTAAGCTTTGATCACATTAGCTAAACCAATTGTGGCACATTAGCTAATGCGGCAGTTGCATATTACATATTGTAATAAAAAATCAATTTGAGACTTCTTGAGGAGTTGTGTTTTTTTTCTTTTCTTATTTCATAACACACACAAAAGAAAGGTCAAACTACCACTGTAAATAAATATGTTTATTGTTAATCCTTTAAAAAAATGAATAAATACAGGGCTACCTCCCTCCATTCCTACCTTAAAAAATCGATCATGTAACATAACAAACATAGAACGTTTTTACAAGACTCCTTTCCAAAATATTTATTTATAACAAATTAAATTTTCATGTACACGATCGATCGTATTTTTCACTGCGCTTGATTTAAATTACAAACAAAATATGTTGACAAATAAGAAAAGCATTTACCAAAATATTTTTGTGCATTACTCAACTCAAATGAAATGTTACAATGTAAAAATTTTACTAAAATTAACAAACAAAAAAATGTATATAAAAAGCAAACAAACAACATGTGGCGTGTGCGGTTAAAATTTAACTCATTAACACTTCCTTTCCCCCTAATTTAAAAACAATTATTGTTGTTGTTTTTTTTATTATTTTCCCTAAATGAACACTTTATTTTAAGGGGGGGGGGAATAAGATATAGAAAATTAAAATTTATAAACAAAATAAAAATTTATGTTATGTGTATTTACAATATTTTTAGTATCAAATTACACACATACACTTCAAACAAAAACACATCAAATACTAATAATAACAAATCAAGCAATAAAAAAAAAACGTCATATGGGTGGAAGCTTGTCCGTCTCTCTGACGGAGTAATTTTCTTAGTGGTTAAAGGTGGATGCGATCATTAATCAAGGGTGTGCATTGTTACAATGCCAGAGCACATTTATTTTCGACATTTATGTTAAATGTTGTTTTTGTTGCATCCACAATAACAACAACGAGAAAGAATGTATCAATATGTTATACGCACATTAAATGAATGCAACTGTCAATTGGCTGTAGCAAATAACGCATTAAACCAAGAAAAAATTGTGGGCCCACCACCAACAGCAAAAGCAGCAACATCTGTTTTAGGTTTTAAGATGTATGTAGTATGTACTGTATTAGATATCCATATACATACATACATACATAGTTCACATACACATTTGTAATTTTGGATGTATAGGCAGATTCCCTTCAAACAATTTTTATCCAAAAAGTAACGAAAAAAGTTCAAATTCGAAGAAGTTGAAATCATATTTTTATCGAAGAATTGACCTACTTCCTTAACATCCAAACCTAAATTCGGACGCTAAGCGTTCGTAATTTTAGCTAAGAAATATCCTTAGGGTAAGTAACACTTTTTTATTTCATAACCTTAATTGCTTAAGGAAAATTATCGTTTAATCTTTTTAATTGTCTTTCTTATTTTACACTTTTTATTATAAATTATATTATTTAACACAATTTTCAATTTCACACTATTTTTTTATTGATCTATACATCCAGATGCAATGGCAAAAAAGTTAAGTATGGTTTTCGCCTCTGTTTGCCAACCGATTTTGACAAAAGCAGTGCAGAATTCTGGTCAAATTTTTTAAATATTTTAGAAGTTATAAGAAGTAATAAAATAAGTTGTCAGTATTAACACATGCGCAAAACAGATTTGTTTTTGGTTTTGCAAAGAAATAAAATACAACATAAGAAACAAAAGAGGCAAAACTTTATAATTTAAAGCAGGGATGGCAAAGTTGAAACAGCTAAAATTATAGTCGAGTTTTGGCCACTAGGCGACGCACATAGGGGTATTTTGCCAATCTAGACGGACATTTGGTCAAAAGTGAAATTTAATAAATGTAAAAAATTTAAGTACGCAGCTCGACAAATAAACTTTTGCTTGAGATTTGTCGTTTTGGGACACTGTTAAAGTCAATAAAGTTGAGTAAATTGCATGGGTACTTATTGACTTTTTACGGTCTTGAGAGGTTTATAATAAATTTTTTTTTGTGGCTAAACGAGTAAAGATTTAACATTGATTTCTTTTTTCTGTGAAAGACTATACTAACAGCTATTTATAATAATTTTTAGAAAAAATTTTTTTTTAATTTTTATTATAAAAAATTTCATTCGAAATTCGGGGGGTTACCTCCCTTTACCCATCAACTTATGCTGACGATAAAATATGCATTTGCTAAACAAAAGTATAGGAAAACTTAAAAAAAGTTAAAAAAAGTAGAATTTTTCAGAGGTAGTATTAGTTCTTCTTAGGAAAACTTTTTTCTCCTTTATTTTCAAGCTTTACCAGCCTATGTCCATAACACATATTTCTGCTAAGTTTCATTTATCTAGGAGCAATCAATAACTTTTAAGAAGCAATATAAATAAGCTAAGAAAAAAGTGATGTCCGGCTAGATTGGCGAAATACCCTTATGTGCGACGGCTAGTTTTATTTACATAAATCACTACTCTTTTGTAGTAAAACAACCACCGATCACTACAAAATTAAAAGATTTGCTAATTTGAGCTTTGCTTTTTTCTTACAAAATTTTAAAATTCATGATAAATATCCGAAATTGTGATTAAAGTAGTGACTTTTTCGACACTTATATCCAAATTTTTTACATCCAAGTGCTGGCAAGGCTGCATCTTTTTTCACAGTTATTCAGTCATTTAGTATCTGTTGTTGTATTTGTAAATAAAAAGTAGATAATAAATACATATGTAGTTGGTTTGTAGTTGTTGCAACCATGAGTAGAGATCATCATAAATTGTTAAATGAAAATCACTTTTAAATTAAATGTTTTATGAACATTTCTTATTCGGGTTAATGTTTCTGTTGTTTCTACAATTTTTTTAGAATTATAGCAAATAAATTATTGTTGTTAGAGTGGTCGGTGAATAGAGAAGGCATCCTTATAGGTTAATTCTTAGTGCACATAAAGTGTGTCATACATATTTTTAAAAAATTTCCTTTGTACATACACAAAACTCAATTGAATATTTTTGTTTTTATAAGAGAAAATCGAAAGATAAAATATATTAAACATTTGTATAATAAAAATGTAAAAAACTAAGGTTTGATTGTAAAAAAAAAAACAAAACGTCTGCAATAGATTAGATGTTGATGAAACATTTCATGCATAAAACTAAGAAATTTTCATCTAAGATTCAACAAAGCCTGTAGTATCCTGCTCCTTGTGACTTCCAGAGTCGATTTAGCTATGTCAGTAGAAAACATTCCCAAACAATGTTACATAATATGTATATGATAATTTTGAAATTGTGTTTATTAAAATATTTCTCAAAATGCACTACTAATTGTTTAAAGCACAAAACGATTTTGTGAAAATTTCCTTTTTTTAAGGTTTGAATAAACTTTAAAAGCTGCTGATAAACTTTGTATTTAGAAAAACTTAAAAATAAGATCTTTATTATTTGAGATTCTCAAAGTACTTCCTCTTTTAACTTAAAAAAAAAACGTTTGTATTTATGCAAAAGTTTGATAAATTTAACAGTTTTCTTAAAAAAAAAAGAATGTTTATATAAACCTTCAAAATAGCTGCTATTTTTTAAATATTTTTAATAAAATTATTTTTGAGTAAATTTTTCACAATTCACTATTAAACCTAAAATTACATATTTTTCCAAGTACTTTTGCTGTAGGGTATTTTATATTCTACACCACCTAATACAGCATCTTTACTTGTTTTTTTAATTTAATATCACAAATTTAAACAATTTTTTGTTGCACCACCACTCAACATCATTCAGGCAAATAAGTTTCTTTGGGTTAAGTTGCTTGTTTGTTGTCTTCATGTTGCAACATATTTTTTATAAAAATTTTTTCTGCGTTTAAATTATTTTTTTCTGTTCACATGTCTTTGAGATTGTTTGTTTTTCTTCTTCTTTTCTTTTTTTTTTTTTGTTGTCTAAAAATGTCCGTCTGTCCGTCCGTCCGTCTATGGGTTATTTTTTCAACGCCTTCAGCTCGTTTTATTTTCATTACAGTTGGCGTCTGAAACAACAGCTCTGAGCTCTGATGTGAATGGAAGAGTATATGTGTGTTGAAAATTTCCTCTCAGAAGGTGGTAACGCATGTCATCGTAAGTTTATATCTGTCTGTGTGTCTAGCTATCTATTTATCCATTCGCCAGTCTGTCCATCCATCTGGTTGTCTGTAATAAGTTTAAGGCAAAACTAAATGTATTTAGCAAGAGTTTAGTTTTCTTTATTTCAATACTATTTTAGAGTCATAATTTACATGTCTTCTGTTCCATGACTGGCTCTGTACGCATGTACTGTAATACCAGCTAAGCAAAAGAGCAAAAAGATTCTTGAAAATCATTTCTAAAATGAAACTCAACTCCTTTGGGACTTTGGAAATTGTGGTAAGTTTTATTAGATTTCTTACTTATGTGATTTGCTTTAAATTTTAAAGAAACTTACATAAATAAACGAGTAAGTACAATAATTTGTAGAAATTGTGATCCCAGAGGAAAAGAATTGTTTTGCTTTGGGCAAACATTTCTAGGCTTATTAAGGTTGTTATACCATTTTAACTACTGTTTTATTTAGTTTTCTCTCTTTGTTTTATTGTTTTTTTTTTTTTTTTTGTGAGTTAAGGATATGGTTTAATGTGTAAAATTATTTATTTTCTAGAGTATTGGAAAATTATTATGTTTGGATTTTATTTAACTGATACCGTCATTTTTGTTCTCTGTAGTTGGCTAATCAATCTTGGTTTAATATTTTAACTGATTTAAGCTATGACGATAGAGATGTAAAATGCAGGTGGTTTTTATAATACAAATTACAAAATATTTGAAGAATATCAAAAGCAGTGAATTTTTAGAGGAAACGTTTTTTTTTTAATTTTCATATGATAAATTTGTTATTATAGAATATTTTCGATAAAACATATATGTAAATATTTATAAAAAAAATGTTAGTTTTCATATTAACCTTTAAATTTCCTGTAATATAGGCTACTTTTTCACTTGCAAAAAAAATGTAACAAAATTATTAGAAACTATTTTGCATAATTTCAATAAAATTTCGCAACAATTGAGCCCCTTTGAAAAAACATTAGGGGGTATACGTTTAATGGCTTAAATTCCTCTTATACCTTTTAAACTTTAAATTTTATATGAAAGTTTAAGGGTATAAAAGGCATTTAAGCGATTTAACAAATACCCCTATTAACTTTAATATTTACACTTTTTCTTGATAACAAAAGTGCTTAAGGTCTTAAGGCTTTAATTAAAGGAAACAATAAAGATTCTGTTACCTACCGAGAAAATACATTTTATAGATTAAATGGAGAACTCAGCGTGATTTTTTGTGCTTGCAAAAAGCAAAATCGATCCAAGTCAGACAAAAATCAGAAATAATATTCGATTTTAGCAAAATTTCAGCTCGTGTTTTTAAGGTGCATTTACTTCTTAATTGACTGTTTGAATCATCCAAAGACACGATGAATAATACTACAACTATTACATTTATGGCCATTATTACAATTTACAAATAGCTAAAGTAACGATGTTATCGGACAGATAATTAGTTTTTCATTATTATAACTATATGTACTTTAATCTTAAAGTGAACGACAAACTAAAGGGAAGTTCTTTTTATATTTAACTGTTAACATAAGGTTTGTTAAATTAAGGTTGTCTGTACTAGATAAAGGTGTCACTTTTTATACCCTTCACCTAAGGTGATAAGGGTATATATAGGTTTGTCATTTCTACAATATTCATTTGCGACCCCATAAAGTATATAT
>NDXZ01005871.1:0-47569 GCA_003055125.1 Paykullia maculata | reverse complement strand
ATTTTTTATTTTTAAACAATTTTGTGTAGTAAACAAATGTAAAGTTGCTTATTATACTTATAATTGTATTTTTGTAGTGGAATCATACGGGATAAAACAAAAATTGAAAATGAAATCAATCAGAATTCATCACATCTAAATCGTTTTCAATATTGATTTTGTTTTTTAAAACGATTATTTTTCATCACATACCTGATTATACCATTTATTGAATTTACGGCCACACTTGTTATTTATGTATATGTATGTATGTATATACTATATAACTACTTCTATAAGAATAATTTTGTGCTGTAGTTTTTTTTAATAGTTTTGAAGTAACTTTCTTCTTCTTTCGCCACTTAATAATTACTAGGCTAAATTTATATATTTTTTTTATAAATGAATAAAAATTTAAAAAAAATGGTTTCCTTACTCTGTCTGGGTTTCCTTAGCTTTGATTGATGTTAACATTATTTTTCATCCCAAAAGAGTTTTTGGGTAAAATACCGGTTGGCTGTTTCGCAAATACTATTGCACATGAATAATTTTTATATTTGTTTTCGCCAAAATATGACAAATTTTATTTCTTCCTAAAAAATGTTACCTTCTTGTTCGCGTAAATATTTTCTAAGCGATAGTAAGTAACTGTGTAAGCTTGTATAAAAAACTAAGCCCAAAAATGAAATGATCGTTAATTAAGAGTTGCGATTCCATCTTTAGAATTTAGATTAATAATTTTTAAAAACCGAATCAAAAACTAATTTTTTACTAAACTTTAACGATTTTATGAAATAAAAAATATTGTTTTATCCTCAGACAGACAGATCTTTAAACTTTAGTTAATAAATAACTACCAACTGTTGTTCTTCACATTCGTAAGTTTATGAATTAATATCCGGTGTTTTAAATTAAAACACATGTTATCAATTTTAAAAATTGTGAAAACGTTTTGGGTCGATTATTAATCGCAAATATTTTTTTTATGTTGATGCAAGATATATTTATGAATGCATATGTATGTACGTATATATGAGTGTATGTATGTATTGCTACATTTAATAGAATAAATAGGGACAACAGATGGTTGAGAAAATTGAAATGTATTGCAAAAATAAATTGTTTTATTTAATTTTAAGTTTATACTTAAGCACATACATACATATGTATGTGCATATGTGTTCTATGTATATACATAAATATATATTTGTCTGTGTTTAAAGCCAAATATATAAACCGAAAAAAGTTGATAAATTGTTCAATAAATTACGGAAGGAATACAAAGAGATTTTTTTAATTATCTGGAATTCATTACCTTGAAGATTTTAAAGCAGCACTACTGCTTAAATTTATTTTTTTTTATCGGCGACTATGTCCTTTTGGTAAAAATTTAACACCCGCCAACACGATTGCATCCCATAAGCCAATTTTACCGCATAAACGAATTTGAAGGGATATTGAAAAATCCTATATCTCTGTGCTTTTGTAGAAGTATTTGATTCTCACACCTTTTATATAAGCAGCAAACATATTTTTGTTTTTTAATTTTTTCATTACATTCATATCCCTCAGAATTCAGCATTCTTCTGATATATCCTGAAGTATATTCTTAAAGATCCTTGTAAGGGACACCAGTGTCATCCGGATTTGATTCATTAAAGTCACCAAGTTTTTCTTTCAGATAAACTGATGTATCTCTTCAACAAGTAAGAACGCTATATTCGGCTGTGCCCAATCTTATATACCCTTTACTACGTGTATTTATGTTTGTACCTATGTGTGTACATATGTAAACTTATGTATGTACGTACGTACACAAAGGGAAAAAACCATTCGTAAAACACCGCAATTGACACCATCCGTTGTCAAAAGTGAGCTAAGCTCGTTTTTTCTTGATTTGACAACGGATGGTGTCATTTTTCTAAGAACACCTGGTTCTTATTTCAACAACAGCCATTCTTGTTATACCCTTCACAAGAGGTGACAAGGGTATATATAAGTTTGTCATTCCGTTTGTAATTTCTACAATATTTATTTGCGACCCCATAAAGTATATATATATTCTGAATCCTTATAGATAGGGAAGTTGATTTAGCCATGTCCGCCTGTCCATCTGTTGAAATCAAATTTTCTCAGCCCTTCGATGTCGTACGGACCCCCAGATCCTTGTTATTGAAAATCACCAAAATTCGACAATTAACAAGATACAGTAGACGCTCGTAAATTAGAACCACTTGGTTCCTGGGGTTGTTCTAATTTCCAAAGGTTTTTTTTAATAAAGAGCAACATAAAAGGGCATCTTCGATTTGAAAATACAAAAAAAAAACACTTCTGCATAGATTTTTTTAATTTTATTTATTCATTCATTTATTACATTTCAATTAAATTCATCACAGTTTTAAGACAAAAAAAAAATATTTACAAATTACATATGTACATGCATATTTTAGGAAGACAACGAAAGAATAATACGGTTTCATCGACATTATAAATTTGTGAGTCTATTATTTGATATAGCTAATGGCATTATGAGATATATTATGACATTAAAATCAATAGCTAAACGTTTTCCTTGAACGCCTTTGAGACGATCTATTCCAATATACAATACAAATTAATTAAATTAAGTAACTTAGGATTCCCCTTATTTTTCTATGTGAAAGCCAAATAAAAGCTTAAAATATAATTTTTCAGTGTTGAAAACAAACAAAAAATAAAAAAATTCTCGGAAATTAGAACTGACGGTTCTAATTTCAGAGCATGCAGTGCATGGGGGAAGACGGAAAAGGGAGCTTATTAGTAGAACACCGGTCCAATTTGAATAAAATTTAAAGCAGTTGTTCCTTTAGACATAAAAAATTACGTCGTACAAAAAGGGGAAAGTTTGTGTAACCAGTTTGGGTTAGCAAAGCAGACCGGCTCCAAGCTAGTATGTTCATATAATTAATTTAATTCTTTGGTTTAAAATTTATCTTAAATTATATCAATAATTTTTAAATTCAAATGTGTTTTCAAATGTTTTTCATGATTTGTTAAACTTTTGTTAATGTTCGAGCCACGTATAAAGCTTTTGTCAGAATGAAAAATAGCTAATTAATGGTGTATTTTTTTCAAGGTGATTGCAGTTTGGAGAGGTGTGAATTTGGTTTAGGGAATTCGACGGAGATTAAATTTTTGTATCAGGAATATGTTGGTTTTTGTAGGGCGGGTAGGTGATGGCGGCCATGTTATTTTGGTTGCGTTTGTTGTGTATTTTTCAGCCACTGACGGCAAATCACTATGGCATTTCATTATTTAATTGAGTGTTCCTTAGCGCAAACGTTAGGTTTGTTTTACGGCAGACGTGGTGGCAAACAAAAACACTTAACCTAAATGGACCAGCAGTCCGAACAATTAAAAAAGTGATATTAAAACCAATTTAAAAGGTCTGTTGCTAAAGGTTCTTCGACCATTTCGATCAATGATAATATTGTTTAACAAGAACTTTAAAAATGAATAACCAACTAAAAACTTATTAACCCAGATTATTTGGAATTAAGGGTTGCTTTAAAAAATTCAATATACATTGTTCAATTTATACCATGAACATATAAAGTGAAACTGCATTAACTGATCATGAAGCTTTCAATTAACATACAAATACATATTTAGAGAAGTTAAGAAAAAACCAAAGAGCAAAAATATACCTACGGAATTAGTTTCGGTAATAATAGCTACAAAGGAAACTACGGATTTTTAAAATTAGACAGTATTTATTTGAACTTCTAAATCAAAAGCCAAGAAAACTCACGCGTTCAAGTAAAATTGCGATCGCATTTGAATGAAAGAAACCATAAATGAAAAATTAAACTGATTTCTTAAATGTGCTGATGATGTTTTCTCTTATTATCTTGCATGAAGATAAAAAAAAACTAGGTTCGCAAACACAGCATAACATATTTGTAGGAGTTATCTATATATATGCGAATTACATAACTCTGGCAATTCTGCTCATTCAACAATTAATTAGTGTTTTACTGCAGCAAAGCTTGCAACCAAAAAATAATTCACAATATAAGGTAATGTAATTCGGTTTTATATTTGGCACACTAGATGTCACTACAAAATAAAAACTAAACCTAATTGGAAATATGTACAGTATTGCCAGCGCAAAAAAGTTATAAACAAAATATTAAAAGCAACATGAAACTTATTTTAAAATATATTTTTGCAAATGTATTCTCCATTATTTTATGTAAATTTTGTTCAGTTTAAAATAATTTGACCAAACTCTCGGCAATATAAACAACAATCAGTTTTTTTTTAAATATTATTCATCCATCTAGTTTTTGCTAGTTTTCTTGTGCGTGCGTAGATTTTAGAAATCTGAAAATTATTCAAATTTATTTTACGGGATAAAAAACCATTATAAAATACAAATTAAATACAAAAGGTTTAAGATGTTTATTAACTAATGTGCCAAAAACCTAAAAAAAGATTTATTTAAATGCGACCCTAAATGTATTTATAATCACCTAAAAACACTAATTGAGGGTTTTTCCAAGGTCAATTTGTGTATCTTGCACATGTAAATACCTTAAATGTAGCTGCATGTAATATAAGGATAGAGTTTTTTTGCTTTCTTAGAATTTAGATGGGCACGTGGGCACGATAAAAATTTAAATAAACAAAATTGTGAAATTTTGAATTATATTTCCGTTTTATGGATGTTTTAATTTTTTGAACACACTTGAATTTTGTTAATTCTAATCAGCTGTTTAACACTTTGTATATTTTATAAAATCAATAAAACAATATTGCACTTAAATGATAAAAAAAATTGCAGTTAAGATTGGCAATCATTGAATCTACATGTATCAAGTAAAATATACAATTCAATACTACCCCTTTACATATTTGAATAATTGTTTTGATATGCGAAAAATATTTAAACAAATGTTTAGCAGCAACCCCTGGGTGCATTTATCCAAGCCATCTAGGAACGAGCTACAACATACACGAACAAATTATTATCAAAATGATTTATGCTCAGTCTAAAGTCTATAACCATTGTAGCTAGTTCGCTCAAAACACCAAATAACGTTTTCCCTTGCCCTGAACCCCAACCAATAATGTAGTTGTTCTCAGAGTGACAGGCATTCTTTGGTGGATTAATATTCCTTTATTTTATAAGTATTTTTATAGGTATTCATAAAATAAAAAATGTTAAAAAGTACCAAAAAAACAACAAGTCTTACATATTTTGTTTTGTCCAATGATTTTCTATCTAATTCGAAATCAATTTCAATTTATCCCGATATGACCTTCATTCTTAATTTTTATATCTTCAAGATTATAAACTTCAAAAATGCAATAAAATACCATCAAATTTTAAGAAGTACAATTTTGTCAACATATGCATGTAAATGATTTCCTATCTTAACCCGTATACTTTGACCCCTAATTTCAGTTCTAGTTTCATAAACTGCAAAAATTTAAAAAGTTCTATAAATAGGATTTCCAATTTACAATTTTTTAAAAAACTGATATTTATTTAAAAAAAACTTATTTTAAAGGACACAATTTAAGCTACAATAATCGACTCTTTTTTGAATAAGAATCAATATGTTATAGAAAGAACTTCCTCTTTTTCTACCTCATTATTAATGTGATCAAAGTTGCACTAAATCGAACCATTTTTGCCTGGAGAAACCCTTGTTTAAAATTGTGTATATTTAAATTGAGCAAGCGCATGTGCGCTTTTTTTGGCACTTAATCCAATGCGATACTTATCTCTGCAATTGAATGTGACATTCGCTAATATGAAAATCTCACATCTTTATCTCGGCGGAGACTCTAGATTAGAGTTTTATCCTTTTACCCCACAAATGGATCGTACCTGTCGGACCAAAGTGAGCTGACCCCCAATTATCCTTCTGAAACTGCTTGTTCTGCCTAACCCTACCTACCCTCTAAATATTTAGATTTTTTTATGCGTTTGGGCTTTACGATAATGAAACGGTCAGTCAGTGCTAAACACTTTACTTTCAAATCGTTAGTTTTTGGTTTCTTATTTCGAGTTCATTTCACGTACACGTATGTATGTAAGTGAAAACAAGTAAGAGCGCTAAGATCGTATGTGCCAAATCTTTTATACCCTTCACTACGTGTATATACTTATGTATGTACGTATGTATTTACATGTCCGAAAGGTATTTAAGGTCTTAGAAAATTTGAATTTTTTTTTTATGATAATAATTTTAGTCCATATAGGGTTTTTGCCCATATCTTTACTGATTTCGGGCCATTTATTAATTTTTTTTTTAATTTCCTAAGACATGTCTTACCCACAAATATAATTATTTTTATATAAAAAAAATGTTTTTTTTTCCTTATATCTCGTTAACTATCGGATTTTGGTGATTTTTCAATAGCAAGAATCTCGGGAAAATTTCTGATTGTTTGGTACCAGTAACGGGTCCGTACGACATCGGGGGGGCTGAGAAAAGTTGATTTCAACAGACGGACATGGCTAAATCGCCTTCCCTATCTATAAGGATCCAGAATATATATACTTTACGGGGTTGCATATGAGTATTGTAGAAATTACAAATGGAATGACAAGCTTATATGTATGTCACCTGTGGTGAAGGGTATTAAAATGTCCACACAATCACGAAAACTAAAGATTACGAAAACTCAGGCGAAGAAATTTGGCAAAAATAATTTATTTTATTAAATGGGATCTAAAAATGTCCTCAGTCAAAGAAGAAATCTTAAAGTTCAGTACAAACTTCATTCAAAGACTAAAACACAAAGTCTAATCTAAGCTAAGCTACGCTCATTTACTAAAAGAACGTAATAACTTAAAAAAAGTAGTTTTGCAGAAAATGAGTTTAAAGTTTTCAATTTACATACAACTCAGTGAAGATATTAAAAAGTTTTCTTCTATCAAGAGGTAAGCCTACCAATATAAGGCATGATACAGTGAACAATTCTGCATCATTAACTCCAAAATTTGATTTTTTGAGTTATGACGTTCTTTTAGTAATACGGGTAACTTTTAGTAATATGGGTAACTATTTTTATTTGTATATAAGTATGTAGTTATGTAGTTCACTGGAGCTGCATAATTCCTGTTATTTAATATTTAAGTTATTGGATTTGCTTATTGTCTTAAAGTAGAAGTGTGAAGTGAAAAGTAGTAGTGTGTAATTTATTTAATTATTTTTTATTCATTTTACATGGCAACAACTATGCACATTTAAGTGACAATGGTTTATATGAAAAAAAATAATGTTTAAAATCAAGGTCAAAGGTCAGATATATGCAAATTTTGCAATTTATATACAATAAATATTTGAAACTCGTTAAATTTCTACATTATTTTACAAAAAACGTAGATTAAATTATTTTAATAAAAAGTACAATTTAAAATTATTTTTGGGAATTAACCCTAGTATCTCCTTTGGGTCAAAATGACCCACAAATTGTATTATCTCTAAATTTTTTAATATTCTTTATTATTTGGTTAAAATTATTTACTACTTTTGTTTAAATATATGAACGTTTAAATAAAATTTTAATAAAATTCAAGGTAAATTAGGATTTAGGATTGTTAAATATACATACATATATTAAAATTTTAACGCGACTTGCTGTTACCCTTCATTTTGTAAACCACTTCATTTTTTTATAAGATTTTTAAAATAAAGAGGTAAACGCTTTATACAACAGCAGTCATAATTACTTATGACCTTAATAATAATCAAAATATTCCGCAACTATTTTTTGGGTTCACATTGTATTTATATAAATACTGATTGCTTTCTTGGATTTTTGCGATTAACTGATCTAAGTAAAGCGCCAACTGACATTTGATTTAATGTTAGACGACGAGCAAGAATAATATCAACATCATTTTGATTTCGTAAAGCTATTTCTTCCATGTCAAATTGGTTCCTTTTGGCAAAAACTTGGTTGTTCTTGCAATATATATAATTATATCCATTGCCACGCAGAACTCTGTTGGCATACATAAATATTGAATAGATAGCTTCGTCCATGTATTCTTTAATTTGTATGCGGTTAGTCGACGAATCTAATTTCAAAAGATTTCTATTCGTAAGAAATTGTATTTTCCCATCAATTGTCTTGAAATCGACCAACAATATGACTTTATTTGATATATTTATTTTGCCCTTTGGTTCTAATATACTAACATTTGAAATATCGTCACTTGTTAGTTTTAGAGACATTTTCATAGCAAGAAAAATCACCGAATTTGTCAAAGGATGGCTAATGCGTTCTATGGGAAAGTCTTTAATTATAACTTTGTTATCGTTGGGTTGTGCAATTTCGATTTGTTGATTATATTTAATGGGCTGCTTGGCAGTTTGGCACGTGTTGGAAATCTCAGTCTTAGCGCTACTGTTGTTTATTTCTTTCTTTACACTTTCAGCAATTTGCTTTTGAAGTTCTGATGTTACATGTTTTAATCTTTGTTCTTGGATTTCAATTTTATGATTTAAAATCATTTTTGATGCTTCACTCTCATTTAAGCGTTCTTTGAGATTAGAATTTTCTGCCATTAATTGGGAAGTAGTCAATTCTCTTTCATCTTCTGACTCTCTAATTTTATCATAGAGTTCATGGACTTCCTCTCCTTTTTCCATACTTTCGATTTGTTTTTTCAGCGATTGAATTTCTTTTAACTTTAAGCTCGCCTCTTTAATATAATTATTATTTTTTATTTGAAGTTCATACGTCAACTTTTGTATTTTATTTTCGAGTTCTGCCCTCCACTGTTCAGAAATATTATAAAGTCTTTTGAGCTCATCTATTTTTTTTTCCTTTTTGTCCATGTCTGCTTTGATATTTTTAATTTTATCATTGCTAGCCTCGAGTTCCGTCTTTAATTTGTTGGCAAACGTTTCATAATCTTCTGAGCCTTCAAAATTTAAATAAATTGTATGAACAGTTGGGTTGTAACTTCTGCACAGCGGACAAGTAGATGATCTATGTTTAGGGAAAGACGTGATTATCAATGCAAAAAGAAACACACTAAAAACAACTTACTTGGATCGCCATTGATTCATGCAAGAGAAGTGAAATATATGGCCGCAATTGGTACTGTAAATGGCATCCGAATTTTTAAACGCTATCTTACACACAGAACATGATACATTTAGAGCGAACATTTTTCACTTTATCGTAGTTAATTAAATATTTAAATTAAAAACAAAATTCAACGTCGCCAGTTCACAAGCAAAGAATTACTAAATGTAGTAGAATATAATTAATGCATTGGTGCACACAAATGTAAACATTGCATCAGTGTTTCCAGGAGTAACTTTTAAAATGATAAAATTTTTCATTAGAAATATTTTTTCACTTTAATTAAGCACTACAACTATTAGGATACTTCTACTGATCTAAATATCACAATATTTATTGAACGTGTAGCATGTAGTATTGATGGATGTAGCATACGCTACATAAGCCCTAAGGCTTATGAAAAATAAACTAAATCGAGATATTTTACTCCACATTTAACGCAAATTAAAACTACTCTAGTTAAGTTCTCCAAAAAATTTAGAAAAACTTTAATTAAATCGTTAGATTTCTCTTAATGAGATTAACATAAGGGGCTGCTTATGCCAATAAGCCAGTCTTAGAGGAGCTCAGGGGAAATTTCGGATTTTAACGAGCAATAAAATTATTTTAAAGAACCGATCAATTCAAATGTGTTTTATTAAAATTGAAAATTATGTCTTTATTTAAAATTAGCGTCAGTTAGCAAGGAATTTTTTTAATCTAAATCATTAATCGCCTAGATCAAGGCATATAGAGTGTCAATAAGTCTTATATAATTAGCTGAATAAATTTTAATTCCCTTATTTTTAATCTCAAATATCAAACCACATACATATATGACCACGTATATGAAATTATACATGTTAGGTAGACGATAAATAAGTTACAAAAAATGTAGCAAATTTAACCCAACGGTATTACTGTATTGCAAAGTCTTGTCTGATTATGGGATTTTCCCCTACAAAAAAGAGATTTTGTATAATCAGACAAGGACAGTATTCTTTGCAAAGTTTATAGCAAGGCGCATCAACATTAGGTGGCGTTGAGATTACAACAAGTAAAACTTTGTTGTTTTTTCGTTGTTGAGATGTCAAGTGAATCAAGGCAAATTTTTGTTGTTTTAGTTTCTTGCGGGAGCTAAAAGAGATAAACATAAACAACTTTTGGTTTGTAGTACGCCTTGGTTTGTACTACAAACCAAGGCGCATACGGCTCTCAACATTTTTAGACATTTTTCTCAAAATCTTATGGAATCTAACAATTTGTAAAATAGAAATAAAGCCGCCTTAAGCAACGACCAAAAAAGTAATTACATATTGCGATTATTAATTGAGTTTGTTAAAAAAAGAAAAGAAACATGGCAGCCCTTAGGGGGTGTGCCGGTAGTCTAAGATCGCAAAAAAATAAACAAAAACATAAACAGCATTTGGCATGCTAAAGTCCAACCAAATTCATATACTAGGTGGCGTTGAAGAGCCAGCTGATCAACTTTTTTTTTGCATAATTAATTATCTATCTGTTTAGCTACCGCAAAAAACTTAATCAACAAAAATTTGCTTTGATTCGCTCAGCTGTTTTTTACATCCTAACAACAAAAAAAAAACAACAGTTTTACTTGTTGTAATCTCACCACCACCTAAAATCAATTCGCCTTGATAAAGTCAATGATACAAGAAAAGAAGGTAGACTCGTCGCAGCGACAAGTTTAAAAATACAAAAACAACAGGCATTTTGTTTTTGTACAAGGCGAATTAATATACATAAATAAAAATAGCAGTGTTTCAGGGAAGAACAATTCATTTTTGGTAAATTAAATATGTTTTTTATACCCTTCACACATGTGGCAAGGATATATATACGGGTATATACGTATATGTACTTATATAGGTTTGTCATTCCGTTTGTAATTTCTGCAATATTTATTTGCGATCTCATAAAGTATAGTATGTATGTATGTACATATACATATATTCTGGATCCTTATAGATAGGGAGTCGATTTAGCCATGCCATGTTGAAATAAAGTTTTCGTAGCTCCCATAGGTCATCCAGTGTTGTATCTGGTATCAAACTTTTGTAAATACTTTCGAGAAATTCGGTATTGAAAACTGGCAAGATCCATCCTTAACCGGCTGAGATATACTTACATATGTACATATGTATGTACTTATGTAAGCAAAAAAAGACGACTGCCTCTTTTTTTACACAAAAAAATTTGTGTTTTGCAGCTTTGAGATAAGCTAAAGATATATTTGAAAAAAATTGGACCATTTGCCCAAATGGGCCACACATTGTAAAGGGTATATACGATTTGGCCCAGCCAAATATAGCGCTCTTACTTGTTTAATATAGTGAAGTTTAATATAATTTTGAACGATGATAGGTAGATATGTATACGAAAACACAACAGTTTTTGTTTGGCCAAAATAGCTGCCAGCAATATTTTTATTTTATTTTGAATATCCAAGTATGTAAATATGTATACATTTTTGTGCTCGTATGTAAAGCATTACTTCATACTTTTAGATCTGTAAACCAAAAACTGTGATCATCTCTCGCTAACATTGGATCAATAGTTTCTAATTTTTTAATTTAAATATTAATAAAAAAAAAATTGCAAAATAAGGACTCCTTGTCCCCTAATATGATTACATTACACCTCAGAAAGTTTAAGTATATACTATTAAAAATTAAAAACAGTAACTTTTGCAACCAAATCTGCATAAATACCATCTTTTCTACAATCTTAATTTAAAACATCTAAAAAAAGTACCATAAAATATAAAAAAAGTATCATTTAGCCACCCCTACAAGATTTCATATACTATTTAGGACAACAGTTATAAAATTTATAAACTTAATAAAGTACCAAAAAATTACGAAAGTACAATTTATGATTTCCATCTCAATTTAAATTAAAAGCTCTAATTTTATATTTTTTAACTTATAAACAGCAAAAAGTGACAAGAAGTGACAAACGCAATTATAGTTATTTTTCACGTTTACTAATTTGACATATACTAGCGGCCACAACAAAGTACCGAATATAATTTGTACCCGTTTTTACCAAATTTTACAAGTTATAGTTTTTTTAAGTTATGTACATACTTGTAAAATTATAGTTTGGAAATCATTTTTTGTTATAATTTTTTTTATATGTCGTTTGACATCTGAAACATGCGAGAAAAAAAATGTTTTTTTATGTATGGAGTTGGCAGCTAAAAATTAATAATAAAAAATATGTTTTAATTATTTTATTGATTTGCAGTTCTACGGATTTCAAAATCAAGATGTTTTCCAATTTAATTTAAAAAAAGTCTGAATAAAAAACAATTTACGTCTAATAAAATTTAAAATCAAGAGTCTTGAATTGCTGCTTTAAATTTTTGCGTTCAGTGTAGAGTGTTTAAAATATTTATTCAACTTAGAGCATCACTATTTATAAGAATTTAATTGTCAAATATTGTCGCTTGTTCAAAACTTTTTAATTTTTACTGACTCTTTTTATCTAATCCGAAAAAAATATTAATAATAGTTTTCGTTTTTCTTTTTAAATTGTGTTTTGTAAATAGTTTTTTTTTTATTAAAATGATTCAGTTGGTTTTTGTATCATTTGACATTTTACATTGAGTTTTGTTTTGTTTTTTTTTCTTCTATTTTTTAATAGATTTGGTGTTGTTCATAAATTGTTGTTATTAATATTATTATTTTTATAGTAATAAAATAGTTTACTCTCTCTCTTATTTATTTAATTGTTATATTATTATAGTATCAAGTTATAATAGTAGTATTTTTTAATTATGCCTTACTTTTATAAATATTAAATAATTTTTTGTTTTTTTTTCTTCTTTTTTTTCTTTCAGATAGTTTAAATAAAAATTATAAAAGAAACAAAATTAAAATGAAAATTTTATATGGGCAAGTAATTATGTATGTATGTATGTGTGTATATAGTGCCAATGTTGTAATAAATTAATAATAAATTTAACAAAAATCATAATAATAATAATAATAATAAAAGTAAATAAAACAAATATAAATTAATAATAAAAATTGTAAAAATTAAAAAAATATAAAAAAAAAATCTATGTATGTATGTATGTATGTATATAACATGTGTTTAAATATGTATGTATGTATACATAAAATAAAATAAAAAATAATACAAATAAAATCATAAAAATATCAAATGTTTTATATAATATTCTTATTAAAAAACATTCATCTGAGATGAAAATGTTGAAATAAAAATAAATATTTAGATTTAAAATGTTTTTAATTTGGATGTTGTTGCTGTTTGTTGTTTATATTGTTGCGCTCCCTTTTCGCAATATGACATTATTTTATATGTAATATAAGTATGTGTATGTATACACATACATACATATGTATATGTATTTGTAATTAAAAAATATTAACTAAAAATTTCTTCCCTTTTATGCTAAAACCTTTTTCTTCTTCTCAGTCTCCATTCACAATGCTCGCCCTTTCGTACGTGTACCAATATTAACGCTTACAAATCGTTAAGAAATAAAGCTTCATTTGACAACAATAACAGAAATGACTAGCCGTGTAAATGGAACTTTTCATTAAATTCTCCACAGGTTGAGTTTCATCTTAAGTACAAACAGATTTAGTAGGTAAAAGTTTAAATAAGTAAATTAATTAATTAATAAAAACATAAATAAATAATAAATAGGTTGAGTTAGTTCTCTCTCTCACTATTTTATACTGATGTTGTTGTTTTTGTTGTTGTTGTTATAAAAAACCCTTCCATTATTATTTATTTACATCAAGGATGTCATCGATATCTATGCATTTTTGTATAGTACTGATTAATAGATGAGACGTCGGTTAATTGTGGGGAACTTAATAATGTTTTTGTTTGAGTGGAGGTGTTGGGTTGTTGGTTATTTTTGTAGTGCCTTTAAATCCATAATTGCGTTAAAAATCTTAAATTAAATTTCATAACTTTGGCGGGGTTGGGTTAGTAAGTAATATTTAAAGGACATTTAGTTTAACCGTCTCGAAAACAAATGTAACGCAAAACACGAAAATATTAATTTGTGGGCGGGTTAGTATGAAACAAAGAATTATTGTTTAACTTTAAAATTATAGTTTAAAGTGGTTGGTTTTGGGTCATACAAAGAATGGTTCTTCGGTCGATCTCACTCTTTGCTTTTAGTAGTCAAATAGTGTGTTGGTGAATTGTATTTATTGAGTTGAGTGTTCATAAAAGTTTTCATTTTATGTGTGGCACATGAGTGGGTTTCTTTACAAATCGGTTTCACCGTACAAAGCTGTACTGAATGACATGTAATCAAGGGCACCAGGTACTCCGTTGGGGCCCTTGTATGGTGGCATACGTTGAATGCAGTATTCAGCTTGATCGGGTGGCAATTCACGGCGCAATTCATCGGGCAAGATGTATGGCTGTATTAGGAGAGCAAATTTAAATTAAGACAAATTACTTAGGATACACTTTTCATGTTTACTAACCTTATCGGCTGCCAAAATTCTGAATGAATCAATTACTTGTTCGGCAGTGTCGGTGTCGGTGCTTTCGCGTGTCATAAAGTCAAGGAAGGCGTCGAAGTGCACGTAGCCTGTTGAGTTGGGATCAACGACAGCTAAGATGCGTTGGAAGTCCATTTCGCCTTGACGATCCTTGCCGATTGAGTAGCCCAATGAGACAAGGCAGGACTTGAATTCTTCAGGAGTTAAACGGCCAGTGCGGTTCTTGTCAAAGTGGTTAAAGCTGGAACGGAATTCGTTCAATTGTTCTTGACTAATGCCCTTAGAATCACGAGTGAGGATTTGGTTTTCAACCTCATTGATGTTGCGGTTGATAGAGGTAAGCAATTGTTCCCAGCCGACGCGTAGTGTCTCCATTGTGTAGTTGGTGTAACGGTTTTCAAAGATCATTGATTCTTGGACGGCTTGATGGATCTTTTCCAACTCCTCAATATTGGGCTTGTAAGCATACACAGCCTGTTCGTATTCATTAAGACGGTGCAACTGGTCTTCCAAGGAACCTTGAAGACCCATGCCGATAGCGGTGACAGCATCCATTTGGCGTTCGATCCAGGGTCCTACAATGTTGGCCTTTTCGGCGAATTGTCTGCGCAACATTTCGTTGTTCTGTTGCTTGCGCAATTCGTTGGCCAACGTTTGGTCGCGTTGGGGAACTAATTGACGGACGTCGCTCCACTTGCGTGTCATTTCGTTGGCAGTAAGAGTAGTGTAAGGGTTCTCTAAACCACCAGGGATTTGATGTTGCTTAACGATCGATTCAACTTCACGCACTAAATTGACAATCAAATTGAATTCCTTATCAGCTTCGCCTAAAGTGGCCTTGAACTGATCATGAGCTTGAATAAGACCTTGGATTTCTTCCATGGTATGGACAATGAACATGTCAACAAGGTCTTCACGAGTGCCATCCAACCAGTTGTTAAAGGGAGCGGCACGTTTAGCAAATTCAAGATGCAAAATATCGATTTTCTCCAAAATTCTCTCAGCTTCATCCAGAGCAGTGCGACGGCGCTGAGTCAAAGCGCCCAAACGATCCCATTGATCGCAAATACGCTGGCAACGAGCATTCACAGATATGCAATCATGATACTCAAGAGTGCTTAAAGAAAAATAAAAAACGTATCAATGAAGTAACAAAATAAATATTATTGGACATTTGCATATGAAAGTTAATGATGAGAATGATTTCACTAACTAATTTTGCAAGTGTTTTTGACAATTTTAATTTTTTATTTTAGGAAGCTTAAAAATAAACTAATTTTATCAAATGAAAATACATTAGCACTAAGCGTAAATAAATCTGTCTAACGTTTTTTGGACCTGATCGAAACTTTAACTTAACTCTTGGCTAACAACTGTTTTTTTGCCGATAACTGATCAAATCAAAACTACCTTAACAGCTAAGAGATCATGCGAAGCTAACCAACGCACCAATAATTTTATGTGTACATAAATCGGTACGTAAAAAAAAATAACGTATTATTATTTTTATATATAAAAACCAATAAGCAGGTACGAGTAAATACCTCATAAAAATAAAATCTTGAGTCTTTTTTAAGATAATTATAAAAACCAAAGTGAATAACCTAAATTACTTTTCAGTAACAATATAACATCTATTTTATTTTTAAAAATGTTTTGATATTACATTTATAGACGATACGCTACAATATAAACTTTATATAACAAAACTCTTATTATAAAGAAGATAGAAAATATATAATCTTTTCTCTTAGCAACTCTGTAAACGCGCGCCTTATTTATTTTAGTTTTAGCACTGTAATAACTATTGGATTTGAATAAAACTTAAATTTAGAGAACCTGATCAACAAATTGGTAAAAACACTTTACTAAAGCTTGCTTTAAGAAAACTGTTATCCTTTTTAGTTAGAATTTTTTTCTTAAATATAAAATTACTAAATAACTAAATCTGCGTTTGTAAAAAACTTAGGCCCGTTTTCACATCTTAACTATAAAGTTCAAAATAGTTAATGGTACCTACAGGTATAGTGACTAATAAAGTTAACTTTAATTATTTTTCGTTTTCACAGCTTCTGTATAAAATAAATTGTATAACTTCCAAATTATGGCAATACTGGTTTTTGTTTACCATAGACCACAACCTTTTCCATACAAAGTAGCGAGGTTAAATAGTTGAAAAAGAAAAAATGACAACCGTAATTTAACAAACCTAACGTTGAAAGTAAAGGTCGGGCAATCCTAACTTTAGCATAAAGGTGAAATTTAGCTTAAAGTATACTTATGATAACCAAAAATTCTTTATCTGTCAGATAGCGTCCGTACTTTTACTATTGCTAAGATATGAAAACGGGCCTTAATATACTGGCGAATAATATAAACATATGTACATATGTTTTCAACAAAGTTTACTTATTACTAACCGTAGGCGCATGCTTAACACCCCTACTGATTGTTCTGCTTTAATAGAGCAGTAAAATTGACGACAAGTGTTTAATCAAAAGGATCCAAAAAATTGTGAAAAATCTCTAATTATGTTAGTTGTAAGAGTCTAAGCGTTTTCAAAAAATGTGTGGGAAAGCCTTTATGATTTTTTAGATTTTGCGATTTTATTAACAACTAATAGAAATGCATTTTGATGTGACGAGTGATGGCGGCAAATGTTTGTGGTTTTAAGATTGCGATGACATGAATAATAGGCTGTTGTCTTCTTCATGATTTTTTTAAAATGATTGTGATAAATTTTATATAATCGAACCTCACACTTATCATGTGCCATTTACGATAATTTGTTAGCATGTAAAATTATATTAAAAAAATAAATAATAATAATATAAAAGTTAGGTAGCCACTTCTCTAAATACAGAAAAATACTTTCGATATTTTTTTTTTTTATAAAAAGAAATTGTTAAAAATACTTACTTAAGCTCTTGGGCAATGGCAGCAATTTGCTCAACACGATCCTGGTGAGCGGCCAAATCGGACTCGAAAGCTTCGTGTTTCTTTTTTAAAGCTTTTAACTCGTTTAATTTGCATTGGCGGAAATCTTGCGATTGCAACATTTCTTCTTTGCCACGGGTCCAATCTTCGTGGGCGTCGGCCTTGTGCTTGAATTTTTGGGCTAAATGTTCCAAACGTTCCAAGCGCATAGTCTCGGCCAAAAGCCATTCTTCAAAGGCCTTTTCGGCAAGTTCCAAACCTTTCCAGGCATTGGAGATATCACCAACTGTTTTACCTTCAGTGGGCAAGTAGGCAGGACGATTGGAGAGACGCAGCTTTGTTTGTAAAGTGTTGAAATTAGTTTCGAGCTTAGCTTTTTGTTCAACACGTGGTGGCTTGTGTTTGCGACGGTAGGTGCGATATTCCTCCAATTTTTTTTGCACACCAGCCAAAGAGTTATCAGCTTGGCGAGAATTCAACCATGGCATAGTGCGGCGAATCCATTCCAAAAGCTAAATAAATCAATATTAACAATATAATTAGTAAAGAATAATCTTTCTCACTATTAATAATTTAAATTCAATCTTACATCGCTGGCAAGACGTTCATACTCTTCCATAAGACGTTCATTCTCCTGGTTGACTTTCAAAACCTTGCAAATACGGTTAGCAGCAGTTTCCGCCTAATAATTATTCCACAAAAAAAAAAACAAAACGAATATTAGTCAAACGTTTTAAATACATGAAAAAATCAACACTTTTCTATTGAAGAAGTGTTAAAAAAATGTAAATAAAAATGTGTAAACAACAAAAAACAAACAATATTATTGTTATTTGCATTAGTAGCGTTTGTTAATCAGGGCATTTCAACACACGGCTCCATTTTCATTTTTCTTCAAAAGGAGCTATTGATTAATGCTTTGGTTATGTGGAGAATAAAATTGTGCTGCAGTTAAAATACATTTTTTTTTGTACATATGTTTTAGAAAAAAATCATGAAATTTTTTCGGCAAATATAAGACTCATGTGACCGATCGTATTAAAACTTGATTTTAAATAAATTTTTTTCTCTATTAAAAATAAAATATTTAAAACGATTTGTATTGTTAAATTAAAAAAAATGACGCGGAAGTTCATGAGTTTTTTTTTTTAATTTAGAAGGAATTAATGTTAACTGAATTTATAATAGTTACTATTTCAGCTGAATCATATAATCATATATTTTTTTCTCTTCTGGGGCACTTTTCGTAAGATTCAGTTGAAACCTATTTTTATTATTCTTGGACTCCAAAGTCACGGTTAAATTGGTTAAAAATAAATAATTGATTTTTTTTACAAATTACACTGTATGTTCAATTCATTTTTTCACATATTATGTGTAAATGTAATTGACATCCCGTAAGTCTGTATTTTTATGTAGCACCCACTAACCCAAGGCATAGTGATCATCAGGTAGTTTTACCTAATCAGCTGATTATTTTTTCATTCGCTTTTTTTTAATCTCAGGTGTCCAACAAAAACAAAATAAAAAATTAAAATAAAAAATCCTGTCTGAACTGCAATCACCTTATAAAATAATTACACCATGTAGTAACCCTTTGATTACATACATACATGGCAACAAAGGTGTTACTTCTTGCTATTAGTGATGGCAAATTACTCTAAGAGAGCGAAAACTTAAAGTTATACATATGTACATTTTTCTCGCTAACACATATCTTAACAACATGTTGTTTTTATTTTGCAGTGCATGTAAAAATCAATCAAGTTACGGTATTATGTTGTCTATTACGCTGTACCATACAGCACAACTTTCACTGATATGCGTAATGTGCATGCATCGATAAACAACAACATGGGGGCCCACATGTTATAACAAATTTGACAATTTTTAGAAAAGCAAACAAAGTGGAGATATATGTATGTATGTATGTGTGTATTTTTACAAAACGCCCGTAACGCTTAAATGCCTCTTATGCCTCTTAGGGTCATTATTACAACTTACCTATAAAGTATGTGATAGCTAAAGGTAACTTAAGCTTAACCGATTAATTAAGTTTCATTTCATTATTACAACTTCTATTTAGAATAAATTTTATTTAATTTAAATTATGGCAATATTGGTTTTTGTTTACCCACAGAGCACAAACTTTTACATACAAAACGGCAGGTTTGAATAATTGAAAAATAAAAAACGGCACCTTTATCTAGTACAGACCACCCTTATTTAACAAACCTAACGTTAAAAGTTAAAGAGCTTCCCTTTGGTTTATCGTTCCATTTTAAATTAAAGTGTAGTTATAATATTGAAAAACTAGTTATCTGTCCGATAACATTCTTACTTTAGCTATTAGTAAGTTGTAATAATGGCCCTAAGAGGTATAAAAGGCATTTAAGCAATTAAAAGAACTCCTAATACTTCTAATGTTTAAAAAAAAAATTTTAACAACTAAATCTAATTTCTTTTGTTTATTACATGTAAAACATTAAAAGGGATATTCACTCAAAATAAGATATCGATATTTTTGTTCATGCATTTCTAGCAGGGAATTTTTTCTTTTATTATAAAACTATGTTAGAACTATAATAGAAGTGAATTTTTAAGTTGATAACTTAATTTAAATTGCGCCTTAACTAGTTTCAAATTAAAAGTGTGACTACAAATATGCGCTATTCAATTTATTAAAAGTAAAAAAATTATAACCGATAATTGATTTTTATTTCCAGTTACAACTAAATTAAACTATTAAAACTTTGACAATATTTTTGTATGAAGTTTGACTTTTAAGCCGGCAGGTGTACAGAGAGAATTATTTCTTTTATATGAAGCTTGAGAGCTCGTCAAAATAAACAAAAAAAAATAACAAAAATAAAAAATAATGTGCTGGCCTTGAACGTTTGTTTACTTAGTTTCGACACGGTAGTGATACCGTATCACTGCAAAGTTTTGTGATGTTTTGGAACTCATCCATAGCTTTTTAAATTATCTATTAGCCATGTGTGTAAATTGTATATATTTATGTACAAAAATATGTACATATCAAAAATATCTGGTAGTAAAGTTGGAGAAAAAATGTTTGTTCGCTTATTTCGATCTAACAGTCTTTAAATATACTTATATTTGAAGAATCCGTCAGTGAAACAAATTGCTTGCTTATTGTATGAAATGAACTAACCTTTTGGGCACCGCTGAAGCAATGATAATACGATGAAACATATGTCATGACTGCCCTTTCATCTGGCAAAGCGGTATTCTGCAGGTCTGTTAGAATTGGCATATTGAAGAGTAAAAGAAAAAAAAAGCAACAAAACAAAACATAAAAACATGTTAGTTATTAAAAAACAGAACAAACAAAAATTAACAGGCATTAACTAAGTAAGAATTATATTTACATTAAAAAAAAAAACATAATCAATAACAAAATAATTAATAAAAATGCAAACATGCTTAGCAATAATTAGTCATAAATAGTATATGTATATACAAGTTCCGTAAAGATTTTATTGTTTAAATTTAAAGACTTGTGATAAAAAAGACTCTTTTTATTACTTGGAGAAGTGTGTTTGCGCAACTCCATAGGAATTATAACTGTTATTATTTAACAAAAAAAAAAGAGAACAATAATTTACACAAAAATATGTAAAAACTATACAATTTGTTAATAAGTTTTAAAATGAATTGATAAATTTGTCTGTTGTTGAGTTCATTTAAATGTTACTGTCATGTTAACAGTGTTACATAATTGTTTTATGAAGAAATTATTATTTTTTTTAAATTTTTATTGAAGGGCATATGATGGATAGCAACAAAATTTCTATTGCGTTGTTAATTGACAACTTCAATTAACGGATGCCAGTATCCATCACTTAAAAAATTGAAATGACAGAATAACGTTTTTGGCAAATGGTAACACCGATATTTAAGTATCATTTCGTAAGTTTTACGTGTACGTGGAATTTTTTGTACAAAACATTTTTTAATTGTTCCTAAAATTTGGCATCAAATCAAGGATATATTAAAGACCAGTAAATTGGTGATAACAATAGCTTTTGAAATTTAGTGAATATTGTTTTACATCTCTAAATAGCAGCATATGTACATATGTATGTATGTAAATGGTATTTTGTATACCTATAACTCGTGTAATTTGAGTTGTTTTTTATACGTATTTTGTGCTTTAAGGTATTTTTGTATGTTTATTTATACAATATTTGTATTCTTTAATACAATTTACTGTAATAGATCCTCAAAATAACTTTAACTGGACTGAATGTTCAATACTTTATATATAACCGATTTTAGAAATAAGAGGCAGGAATAGGGCAACATTTTTACAAAACATAAAACGGCATAAAACATTTATGTAGAAGGAAATCGAAATTATTTTATAAAATATTAATTATGCAACACTGTTTGTTTGTATTTTTTTTTTGCAATGTTCTTTATGTACAGGTGAGTGTTTTGTCAATAAATTTGTCTTTTGGAAATTATTTTTTTCAAAATATGTAGTAACGAAAAAAGTTAATTACATAAATGAAAATAAATTCTTTTAATCACAATGAAAGCAAAAACTTTATTTAAATTATACTACACATGAAGAAAAAAAGCAAATTTAATAAAAAAAATTTTATATTTGTGGTTTTAATAAAGCGCGTTATACAGACAAAAATTGTGTGGCTTTACATTAATTTCTTTCATTTTAAACAGATTTTTTTCCAGAATTGCAAAGAAATGCATTGCACAACATTGATAATATAAATAGATTAATGCCAACTATAATAATCTCAATGTTAAATATATTATTACATTAAGGTTTTCTTATTGATGTTAAAGATTAATATTTAAATAATATAAAAGAAAAAAAACAAAGAAATCAAGAAAAGAGAAAGAAATATGTATGTAATTGAAATTTTCTACGATTTTCCAAAAAACAAACTGCAGTAACGAAAAAATAAAAATTAAATTAAAAATAAAAAAATAATAAGAATGTATCAAGTGTATTGATGTGAAGTTTAGTCACATTGTAATTATTCGGGACGTAGGTGTATTGTCTTGTGGGTTCGGGTACATGCGTCACATTTCCAACCTGTTGGGCACCCTGGAAGGCGTGATAGTAGCAAGAGACATAAGTCATGATAGCACGTTCATCCGGCTTAGGAGTGTTGATTAAATCTATATTTGTTTATTAATATTTTTCGATTTTTTATCATTATTATTTTTTTTTTTTTAAGTAGCCATTACCACCAAATTAATAATACATAAAATAATAATTGATTTTTGGTTGGTACGAAGATTTTTTACGAAAGAAAAATATGTAAAAAAAAATAAAAATAAAAACAAAAGTAAGAAATAATTTAAGAAGTGTTTTGGAGGAAAATAAAACAAAAAAGGTGATACACTAAAACTTAATATGTAATCGATTATTCCTATGTGCATACATATGTACATACTATGTCTAAACTAAATAAAACTTAACCAAAGTAAACTAAATAAATAGACGACAAAAATAAAAAAGATAATAAGAAGAGAAAACAAATTAATGTTAAATACTCACCATCAGGATCCAACATTCTGGGAATATCTAAATATTTCTCAGCAACATCGAAGGCAGTGTTGAGATTTTCCAATGGATTGTCTTTGGAGAGTTTGGCATAGTCAATCAAGTCGGGTCTGTGACGATGGATCAAGGCACAGAAGGCTAAACCGTCCTATTTATAAAAACAACAAATTCAACAGAGAGTATGTAGGAGTGATATTTTTTATTTTGTGTTCTTAACTAACTAACCTTAAATGAAAGATGGAAGTTCTGTACATTGACATTTTTGTAGGGGGCGGTTTTGCGTTGGCACCACAACAACAAGCCTTCCTTGGCAGTCATCTCTTCAACAGAGATATCCTGAATGGCAAAACGCAAGATAATGGTCCAGATCATACCAAGTGTCATCTTTAAATTTCCATCTACAATTTCTTCGGCACCAATCGATACCAAATGTACGCCTTTCGAAGCGATAAAGTCTAAGGCTTTGTTGACATTAGCAATTTTGTGAAAACGCATTTTGCCACGATCGGGCTTGGGCAAAGTTTCACCCGAGATAACTTCGAGCAACAGCATCAATTTTAAACCATTACGAAAATCATCTTCAATATTATCGATGGCGGTTCCAGCTTTGCGCAAATGACTGTTGCACCAAGCTGTAAATGTCTAAAATTAAAAAAAAATACAAAATCTTTATTAAAGAAATATAAATTAATTAAGAATTTTATGAAATCTTCCCTCATATCACATGGTATCTAGTAAAAAGTACTATTCAACACTATGGCAACACTTCTGCCACATCCACACTATGGCTCTTAGTAAAACAAACAATAGCTTAGTCACGATGTTCAACGATACATCGACATCGATAGTTTCAAACAAGATATACACCGAGTCTTGTGTCTAGTTTTTAACATTAAAAATGGCGAACAAAACAATGTTGGTTATAAAACCGCAGTTGGTTTTCAAAATGCATATCACTCGGTTAGTGACGAAAAAAACTTTTTCAGTATTTTCTTTAATATAATTATTACAATTAATGAAGTATAAAGCCTGATTTAAGCTTTGGAATAAAAATTTAGATAGATTTAATAGTTTGTTAATTAGTTATTGAATCTTAAAAGCTTTAACTTCAACATGAACCATGATACAAGCAATCAGGTAGCCTCACAACTCCAGCTTTTTTTTGCCATCTATTCTGTTAAACTCCATACAAAACTCTCTTCTTAGCATCTGAAATGTCATGTAAAAAAAAAATAATAAAAAAACTTCACTCCGAACTGAGGCTATCTGATAAATACAAATGTATGTTTATTGAATCATGTAACAGAACATGAATCCAAATTCCTATAAATCGGCCCTAATCCATTAATTATGACCAATACAAGGTGTGTTCCAGATGATGCACAAAGATGCGCAAAGTTGCCCAAAAAGCGTTTCAGATAACAAAAAAATGTGCATGAGAGAGCGCTTATGAGAGAGTAATTTCATTTCTCTTTTTGGATAAATTCTTTCTTTGGATAAATTTGGGCACGAATAAAATGGTCAGCTGTTTTTCGTTTACATCTTTATATACATATATAATTCGACTGTGCGTGTGTTTGTCACTGAACTCCTTGTAAGCGGCTGGACCGACTTGAATGATATTTTTGTATGCGTTTGGGTGGCGCCCTGGATGGTTTAGATTCACAAATCAGCCCGGTCAGGTGAGGGGGTGTGACATCGCCCATACAACTGAAATACATTCTATGGCATATCTTGAGAACTGTTACAGTTATGATTTTAAAACTTTGTGCAATTAACTCTAATAGGAATGGTTTAGATCAGAGGTGCTCATAACTAAAATTGTGATTGTATTGGTGAGAGAGTTTCCCAGCAAACACAAAATCAACCGTTTGAAATATGATGCTGCATTATATTTCTTAAGGTAAAATTTTATACATTCGAACTTTAAAAAACATGTTTAAATTGCCTTTACACATAATTCGATTTAATAGAAGGAGAAAAATTAATGACCATTTCTGATGAATAATTTAATAAACATATTTTTGATACAATTTTGCAAAAACTAAATTATATAAATAAGTGTATTACTTAATTTGACGGATCAGTAGAATAGATATGGCAAAACAACGTTTGCCGGTCAGCTAGTATATAGGTATGTATATAAAACTTAAATTTTAGAAAAAAAGAAAGAAATAAAATAGTGTTTAGTGTAGTACAGTTTTTACTCTCATATGAACAAACATGCCCAAAGTTTTCGGGAACACACCTACTGTATCTACTGTATATCATCACTAAAACCAACAACAAACAATTTATTATTAGCCGGTAAGTAAAGGGAGAAAGCATAAGTGTAAAATCATGAGCTTTTCAAATTATAAATTTCATATTGTACCTATTTTAAATGAGATGAAAAAAAAACATACAAAAAACTGATTTACATGATTCACACTAGTGTTGTTTATTCCCACAGACATTGTGATTATTCCCAATACAAAATATATGTATGAATAGACACAGAAGGAAAACAATGAATGTAACAAAGAACAACAACAATAGCTAAGGTCATACTAATACTATGGATTATTAGTACAAACACTCACATCCCATATATACATATTCATACATGTATATTTGTATCTAATGAGTAAATATTATGTATATCAGGGTTGGGAGCTTTTTATACTATTTGATTTTTGAAAGTACCGTAATACTCGCGAATCATTTAATATTTTTCAACAACTGTCGCAACGCTGTTTTTTATTTTTTTAGGATATTTTTTTTGATATTGATAATAAAATATATACATAAAAAACTGATTTAGGTAACATCTAAATGGTAGAAATTAGACATTTCAATCTAAAAACAGGTAAGGAACTAAAAGTCGTTTAAGACTGACCATATTATACCCTACACCATAATTCATTCATTTATTTATGGGTGTTAACATTATTTTCGGTGTAAGACTTACTATTGGAGGGGGGCCAACGATGGATGCATGCGTAATTGCATCTCGATATCAATATTTACTCGCAGTTTATGTTGTTAAATGTGCGTTTGATGGCATAATACTTTGTAAATGTGCAAAAGTACATGAGGTATTTATAGATCTGGGTGAAAACATGGACCGATCATCACCATTTTCATTACGCTTTGTCCCTATAATTTTATCTTATTATCTTGAAAAATGCGAGCCAACCAGCCCGACGGACATTGTTAAATCGACTCGGCAGGTGATTATGATTTAAACGGTATAACTTAGGATGGGTGTTGAGACTTTTACTTTTAGGTTGTTACAAACATCAGCGCAAACGCAGAATACCCTTTCCACTTAAGTAGTGTAAGGTAAATTCATAGGGGTATTCTTTAAAGTTTTTGCAGAAATTTCGATTAGCTTAAGAATTAAGTAAAAATACTTAAAGGGCCAAGTTTTGTTGTCGCCTTTAAAACTTTAGGATATAATTTAAAAGCAAGATATTGTTTCCATAATTACAATAATTACGCCTAAATTTTTATTTTAGTCCAACTTAGTTTCGAATATTTCTAGTAACAAAAAACTTGTTTTAATTTGCCAACTCTGATGTATTATGATCGTTAACCAGGTGGTCGGCTTTGTTTGGTGGTTCGAGATAAGTTGCTTTCTTGAATGTACATATGGTCGGAAAGAGTAGTTGGCAAATGAAAAACTATCATGCACACTTTAAAGCTGCAACAAAGTTTAAAAAAAAGATATAAAGATCTTTGTACTGTGTGTGAACTGGTTTAGATGTAGTTTTGTCCCCGTTTGGTAAATAAGCAAAATAACTGCATCTTTGAAAATTATAAACAACAGCCATAACAACGTCAACACTTACAGCCAATGTTAGAAACTAGCAAAGCTCATATCTTATTCCTTTTACGATAACAAAAAAAAAAAATTATAAAACTAGATTTGATGTCACTACTCTCTTTACACATTGTACACTGAGAGAAATATAAAAAGCTAACTAGATTTGTGATTTTTATACCCTTCACCTAAGGTGATAAGGGTACATACATATATGTATGTAAGTTTGTCATTCCGTTTGTAATTTCTACAATATTCATTTGCGACCCCATAAAGTATATACATATATATATTCTAAATCCTTATAGATAGGGAAGTCGATTGAGCCATGTCCGTCTGTCTGTCTGTCTGTCCGTCTGTTGAAATCAAGTTTTCTCAGCCCCCCAATGACGTACGGACACGTTATTGGTATCAAACGTTTAGAAATTTTCCTGAGATGCTTGCTATTGAAAACCAGTAAAATCACTTAATAACTGACCGAGATACAAGCCAAAAAAGACGAATACCGTCTTTTGAAATCAAGTTTTCTCAGCCCCCCAAAGTTGTACGGAGACGTTATTGGTATCAAACGATCAGAGATTCTTGCTATTGAAAATCACCAAAATCCGACAATTAACGAGATATAAGCAAAAAACAATTTTTTTTACACTAAAATGATTATATTTGTGTGTAAGAAATGCCTTGTGAGAAATTAAAAAAAAAATTTTTTTTTGAGATATAAGCAAAAAAAAAATTTCGAGATATCTGTAGGCAAAAAAAAATTTTTTTAACGTAAATACATGCGTAAAAGGTTTATAAGATTTGGTACAGCCAAATATAGCGATCTTACTTGTTTTTAAAACCTGGTGATTATTTTTCTCGTGTTTCAATAAAAGTTAATTAAAACATTAAATATATTGATGAGTTTCAAGCCGTCATTTGCAAATCAGCCTAACAATCTAAGCAAAATCGAACTTTGACAGACAATGCCTAATTTACCAAAATGTATTAAAAAGGTTTGCAATATGTGTACAAATGGCAACCATAGCGAACTTATACCAGGTGATATTAACAACCCAGATGATGGCGAAGCTAACTGTTAAACTTTATATACAAAATATTATAATAAGCTTTTTTTGTATGGTTTATGGCATTACCTATTACATATTTCATATCTCTGATGACTATGCCTTGTGGCAAACCATGCATTACAAAAAAATTAATCAAACTTTTAAAGACTTATCCAATTCTACCAATACAATAAGGCTTAAGTGTTTTATGGCTAGTTTGTACTTTAAACCTAAAATAACTATTTTTTATTAATTAGCCCGTTACTATTTACATTCAAAAGGAAGTATGTGCATACATTTTAATATACGTATATGTATCACAAAGAACAAAAATTAAAATTTTGCAGCCTAATATTTTCCATATTAATTTAAACAAACAATAAAATAGGTTTTTTTTTAATTATATAGCCCCTCGTTATTTATAAGTCAAGAATATTTGATATGATATTTCGTTAAGTGTACAATATATATTTTATTCCTGAGGCTAAAATATTGTTGGTGTTACAGTATCGGGGGTATTAAAATTTTAGTTAGGTATGTTACATACCGTCGGAAAGTTTAACTTGTCTAGTTTTTCAGTATAGGTTTCATTTTCAAGGTTTTAGAAACACTCGCACACAAATAGGAAAAAATTCAAAATAGTGCATATGGTAAAAATTGAAAAATCCTTGTCTTGAGTTACAAAATATTTTTTTCATAGATATCCCACTCGCATCCCACTAAGCGACCACAAAGCTCTTAAAGTAAAAGTCCTAAGCCTTCTTTTGAGCAATAAAAAGGGCCCATATTGAAAAAAAAATGTTTTTAAAACTTTATTTTTTAAAAAAAATTAAAAAATTGTTTTTTTTTTTGGAAAGATTGAAGAAATAGCTATCTTAACTATTTGGGACAAATTTTGCTAAGAGCAATAGGTAGTAAGTTACATGGATGAGAAAAAAAGAACCTGTTTGGCCAAAGGGTCAAATTTTGACCCCCTCTATTTCAGAGAGTTCTTGACCGCTCTTATTGAAAAATTGTGTCTAAGCTACTATCCAATAGGACTAACTATGGTGCAAATTGTGTCTAAGCTACTATCCAATAGGACTAACTATGGTGCAAATTTCATCCCGATCGGAAGACATCGGTTTCAAAAGTTAGTCTACTTGACATGAAACGACCCATATACGTATGTATGTTACAATGTTTGTACAATTTCTTCTTAAATTTTAGAAGAACCATTTAGATTTGTATCGAAATTTTCTTCAAAACCTTGCCTTCATTCGATATTTTACACTGAAAAAACCAACAAAGCGTGTCAAAACTCAGTAAATCTCTATTTTGTAGTGATCAGTGAATTATGCTTTTTACTATAATATTAAATAATATTTTTATTATCCCTGTTTGCGACATTCATTTAATGGCTTAAATGCACAATTAAAATTTGCAGTTACAACAAGAAAAAAATGTGCAAGCAAATTTATATAAAAAAAAAAACAAGTAAAAAGCTAATTAAAATTATATTGTTAAAAGACGTCATTTAAACAAAATAAGGCTTTAAATTTAAAACGGAGTTTCTTTAATTGGCATCCTTAAGTGCATTTAAAACATGAAAATTAATGCAGTAATTAATTTTTTTTAAGAAATGGTTTACTCTTTTTAAAATATTATGCATCATTATAGGAAAATTATTTAATTTAAACTTTAAATTTTTGTGAAAGGCTAAATGTTTGTTTATAGTATAACGATATGATAATACATGACGTAAAGATCTGGCGACGTTTTTACGCAAATTACGCGTTTTAAAACTGTCTTTGATCCCTTGAAAAAGATACACAACACATTCGCTATTTTACAAAAAAACGTAACCAAGTAACTAAAAACAAGTAAGAGCGCTATATTTGGCTGTGCCAAATCTTATATACCCTTCACCATGAGTGGCCCATTTAGGCCAAATGGTATAATTTTTTTCAAATATTATCTCAAAGCTGCAAAATAATAATTTTTTTGTGTAAAAAAAAGACGAGGCAGCTTATATCTCAGCTGGTTGTTAATGGGTCTTGCCAGTTTTCAATAATGATTTTCTCAAAAGTATTTCCAAGAGTTTAATAACAACCAACCCTATGGGAGCTACTAAAACTTGATTTCAACTAGCACACGGACAGACGGACATGGCTAAATCGACTTCCCTATCTATAAGGATCCAGAATATATATACTTTATAGGGTCGGGTCGCAAATGAATGTTGTAGAAATTACAAACGGAATGGAAAACCTATATCTACCGACCACATGTGTTGCTCCTTAAAAGCTCTTTTGAAAGCAAACAGCGTTAAACAATATTTTCCTAAAAATAATAGAAACGATGTTTTGGGCAAAAATTTGAGAAATGTAATCGTAGCTTAAGAATTTATTTTAATTAGAAAACTTGAAAAAATATCAAAATAAGAATTAAATTGTTAACAAAATATTTATTTTAATTGTAAAAATGTATTAACAGGGAGAAACTTACTGCCTGGCTCACAAAATGCGAACGATATTTTCTTTCGAATAAATATATTTCAAGCAAAAACAAATTTAAACTTTTTGTTTTTGTTTGAAATATATTTATTCGAAAGAAAATATCGTTCGCATTTTGTGGGCCAGGCAGTTAATGTGTGTAGAAAATTTTTCAATATCGTATGTAGTTAAAAAACAATATTTACTTTGTATAAGCGTGGCGCTGCCCACTTTTCTTCTTTTTAATATTGTATAGTCATGGGATTGTAACGGATAAGGTGAAAAAACGCTACAGATCAAACAAATGAAGCTTATAAATTCGTATATAAAAAATATAAATTATCCAACTCTATCATTTCTGTTTTAAATTAATAAGCTTTTCTTTTTCATCCTTTTGTTAAAAAAAAAAAAAAAATCAACAAACACATGTTGTATGTACCTATGTATGTGTTTTGCATATGTTTTAGTAGAAACTTTAATGGTTATAACTCATTAAATAATGAATAGATTTTTATCATATAAATTGTGTTGCTCATCTGCAAATAACAACTTTTCAAATCTGTTGTTAAACAGAAAAGAAATATTAAGTAAATTGTTTTGTCTTTGCCTATTTGAACATACATCCATATGCACACATACATACATAGATTAAAAAACATTGAGATAGATAAACATTTTCAAACTACATACTTTACAAATGATGATGCTGTATATTTATTGATAGTCAGCAGGTATTTTGCTTTTCTATAAAAGAAAAGTAAAACAAACTGTAACATTATTTATGTATAATAAAAAACGAATAAACTGTTAATAATTTTTATAAGGTAATTTTTATTTTTATACATTTTATATCTATTTTATCGCTACAAATACAAAGACAACTGTAAGAAGTTTAATACGGATATAAAATAAATACAAGTATGTTCATACATATGTATGTATGTATGAATCTATGTATGGACGTACATACGTATTTAAATATCAATGGGTTTTACATATTATAAAAAATTTGCCCCATTTTTTTAAACCTTTTTAATTTACGAGTGCAATAAACATAAATATATGTATGTATGTATGTTGTGACTACTATTATTATCAGAGCTGTTAGGCTTTTCTCAAAAACAATTTCTACCATTCCGGAAATCCCCACAAGCATAACTCTATTTAGCCGTTGAACTTGAAAGTGACATAACTCCATTAGAAAATATTTAATATTTTAAAATAATTAAAAAAATAAACACAATTTTAGTGATTTTGATTAATAAATATTTATAAAATATGAGTATACTAGCTTTTAACCCGCTACTTCGTAAGCGCATTTTTCAATATTTATTTAACCTTCAATTTATGTTTAGCTAGTTTGTTGTTCCTATATGACGTTTTGTCCCAATTAGGAGCGGTAGGACTTAATTTTGCGTTTCTAGACTCATAACCTCAAAGAGTATAAAAAAGTACCCAAAAAGTTTAAAAAGTACTTTTTGGCCCCCGTTTACCAAAATTTTCCCCTTTGTCTTACCCATTACTATTGTTTTTAAAATTTTATTATGTCATACTATTTTTTATCTTAAGGAATCCGTGTTTCAAATTTTACCCAAATCGGCGTATAATTTTCTATTAAACGCATTTTCCCGGTTTTCCCGCTTTTTGGTACTTTTATAGTCTCCATTCTAGTATCAACATTTTTTTTTCTCAAATAACTGTCTAATTAGTAGCAGAAGCTGAATTGAACCTTTTCATGAATTCTATCAAAATTCAGAAAAATATTTTTTTTAAAAAAGTACAAAAAACAAGTACGATTTTTATCCCTATATATTCGAATTTCAAAAAAGGACCAATAACGTATTCATATTTTTCGGAGATGTGACGAATGCATTAAAAATAAAATTTCTATGTTTATTGGTTTAGAAGATCAAGGGGCCCCAAAAAAGTACCAAAATATAGTTTTACCCCCTTAGCCATCGAATTTGACAAAAATACCAGATACCTGTGCGCTTATTTTTTGAGTAGAATACAATGCTTTTTAAATTTTGTTTCTATCTTGTTTGGTTTAGAAGATAGAAAGTTACCGATTTTTCCCTTTTTTACCCTTTTACCCCCTAAATATTTGAATTCCCAAAAATCCCTTCTTAGTGGATCTATACAACGGGAGAGGAACCCACTGTTCCCTAACGCTACTCTTTTACGTATATAGATGAAAAGTGGGCGTGGCATCCAAAATTTAAGTCTATTGTTCCTTTGAGACTATCAATAACATGCTGTCAAAATTTCAAAAAAATCGGTCCAACAGTGTGGCCGGCTGAAGGTACAAATATACAAACAAATTTGTTTCATCTTTATATACATACATATATAGAAGATGTATATGTATGTATGTACATAAGTATGATATTATGTAGCAAGGCTATGTGTATATGAGTTTGTCATTTCGTTTGTAATTTCTACAATATTCATTCGCGATTTAGCATGTCTGTCTGTCCGTGTGTTGAAAAAAATTATTTTTTTTTAGCTTCCATAGGTCACCCAGAATTGTATTAGGTATTAAACTTTTGGAAATACTTTCGAGAAACTCGGTATTAACAACTGGCAAAATTCATAGGCTGACCATTTGTACTGAAATCAGTACAAATACTGGGGCCTAATTCCGTCATTCGATAGCGATCGAGTTTTAACAATTCTAATTGGAATCTAATTGGAATTCCTATACCTAATGCACAGAAAACTCGCACGTTCGAGTAAAACTCGATCGCTATCGAATGACAGAATTAGGCCCCTGATTTTTCATCAGGTGTATACTGATTTGTAATGATTTTGAAAAAAAAAACTGATTGTAATGATTTTTCCAGTTTATTTGACTTTGCAAATTTTTTTGCGATGCTTCATTGCGAGGAATAATATTTGGAATGATGAAAAGGGTCAAATCAGTATAGACACTGAAAAATAAAATACATTTTTGTTGGGCTTTTTTGCGACAAATATTAAAATGAAAAAAACACATTGTCCTCAATTGATAATAAAGTCAGTCCATGGTACTGTAAAATATACATAAATAATCATTTATAGAAATAATAAATATAACATGATATTTAATTTTAGCTCTTTTTTAAGTTATAACTATATAAATAAATCTGCTGAACTAAATAAAACAATAAAGTTTATAGAAAAACTCAGACAACATTTTTTTACAAAAACAAAAAAGCGTACTGATTTGAAGCAAAAGTAAATGGTCATCGTAATTTTATCAATAACCGGCTAAGATATAAGCAAAAAAAGACGAAAACCTTTTTTACACACAAAAATAAATAATTTGCAGCTTTTGGATTAACTATAGACATGCTTGTTATGTGTATGTATTTGTGTGTAGGACATGCCTTTCGGTTCATTTGAATTTGAAAATTTAACTAATGGGCAAAGATATTGGTGAAAAACCTATAAGGGCAAAAATGTATACATATGTACCTATAATAAAAAATCAAGTTTTCTACCTTTCGGACATACTTGTAAATGCATACATACATACATACGTAAATACACCACCTATGTAAGTAAGATTTGGCACAGTCAATTATAGCACTCTTACTTGTGCATAATGAAATGGTTTCCATATTTCGCCACTACCTGAGTTTGTGAGTATTATATACAATTTAAAAAAAAAACAAATAATTTGATAAATAAATGGACTTAAACCACTTTTAAAATAAACGGTTCAGTTACGTATTACAAATTATTAATTCACAAACAAAACTATTTGCTTTTTAAACGCTATTAAACAAAGAAGAATTCAACAGTTACGTGATAAATTTGGTAAAACATAAATTTCAAATATCAAATGAATTAAAGAGAAATTTCATTTAAATTTTCCAAATTTTTTTTCGTTTTTTTTTAATTAACAGTTACATGTACAAAAAATCTCCTTCTTCATTATTTATTGTATGTATTTCAATTTTTAGATGACAACTTTTACTTGTTTTCTTGTTAATAGCAAAAACGCCTCTGATTGGTAATCAGAGATAGTTGCAATTGTTTAACCTTATTATCCTCTTTACCTGTCAGCATAATTTTACGTACATATATGCTTTTAAAATGACATTTTAATCATATGAAAAATGCACACACATACATATGAACACATTTGTATGCACATACATTCATATATTAATATTTAATTAATTTTTTTTCTTTCTTACAGAATTTTTTTTAAACTTTTAAATACAAACATAAATATGTATGTATGTATGTACATACAAATATGCATTCACATATGCATTTGGAAGTCAAAACTAATTCTAAAGGGGGAACACGTTTGATATTGAAATGTATTATAACGGTGACCCATCATCATTAAAAAATTCAACTCATCTTTCTCTTCTCACTTCAAATGAGTGAGTGAGTAAATGAGTCAATGGATGCCAACACGCAGGCATGCGCACGCATAATTCATATACATAACATCATGAGCGCATATTCGTCAGAAACAACAAAATTGCAGAGAGAGACGCAACTCTTAAAAAAAGAATTGAGTCCAACACATTGGTTTCTAAAGAATTAAGTTGGATTATTAAAAATATTGTACTTTTATAGCTAGAAAATGCGTTATAATCAAACACTTTTAATACAAAGAGAAAATAAAAAACAACAACAAGTTAATGCATTTTCAACCGCTATTTATTTGTGGCAACACTACGTATTACTGGCCTAAACATTTAGTTATTCTTTTTACGCAGACATAGCAACAACTCTATGGTATCAAATGAATCTAAAGTGAGACAACATTAGGAAGAAGATCTTTCAAATTGTTTATCTATCGTACTTTTAGATTACACAAATATTTGATTTGGTATCTATGAATACTTAATGTTGTCTTTATTTTTTTTTATTATTTCGTTTAAAGTTCCGTTTTCATCCCACATTGAAAGAGTTCCACATAGTTAAGAAATAGAAAGGTGATAAGGTGTTGCATCAGATAAAACAAAATTGTTTGAAAGATTTATTTTTACAAAAGATTATTTTTCCAACGTCATGTGGGAAATGTTAAAAAATGTTAAACCCGCTATTTTGTTAGCTCAATTTTTAATATGTAGTATATAACATATGACTTTTATTTAGGTACGGTTCAATAGTCCCTAATTGCAAAAATCTCTCATAAAAAGGAAAAGGTACCATTTTGTTCCAATATGTGATTTCCAATCTTATAGCGTAGACAGACGACAGCGTTCATTTGCATTAAAAGCTCACTAATGTGAATTAAAATTTTACTCTGACAGACGACTGACATTTAGTAAACAGCTGTTTGTTTTTCAACCAAATTTTGTTATCATTTACTTCGAGATCAAATGGATAGAAGGCAGAAAATACGACCAGCAGCTATGCTGTTGTTGAAAAAGCACTATTTATTTAAAAGAAAGCTAAAACTACTTCAGAGAATCCTTTGATAAAGCCAAGCATACCAGCTGATTTATTAACTGTTGTTGATATATGATTTCGAAAATCTAATTGTTTATCCAATTAAACACCGAGATCGTTGAAAGTTTGAACCATTTCCAACGGCATGTCATTTAATACGTATAAACCTTTGATAGGAAGGGACCTCGAAAATACCATATATTTACATTTTTTAGTATTAAGTTCCGTTAAGTTTATTTTACACCATGTTGAAAGGTTATCAATATCTAGTTGAAGTAGAGCTTGATCACATGGATTATTAAAAGAAAGCAATAATTTAACAGCATACATTAAGGTTTTAGAGTACTGAAGAGCCTCTGGAAGATTATTTATGAATAGCGTAAACAAAAGTGGTCCTTTCTTCCCTTATAAAATACCTTATATTATATTCAAAAAATGCAAAAAGGTATCATTTTGCCCCAGTGTATGATTTCCTATCTTAATCAGGTTCAGTTGTCTCAAATTTAACATTTTTAAATTTTTAACTCAAAAATATAAAAAAGTACAAAAAATATAAAAAAGTACAAAAAAGATTAAAAAAGTAACATTTTGTACCTCATATGATTTTCTTTCTAAATCAGGATCAGGACTCCCTAACTTTAAATGCATATGTTTTATTTTTATAAGCTCAAAAAGCTCAAAGACGTAATTAAAAATAGTTAAAAACAAAAACGTTGGACCATTGAATTCGAATTAAAAGTGTTAAGCACTTAGCGTAGGGATCTATTACCATTATATTTTCTGACACAACAAAAAATAAGTCACTTTTATGAACTGCAACTTTATACCAATTGAAACATAAAGAAAGACATAACTGTTTTTTAGCAACAGTTAACAACAAAAAAATACACTGATATTTTTCTTATAGATAACTCGAAAAATGAAAATTTTGAGTTGTGTCACTTTTGAACTGGGTGTGCGATATGTACATTTTTGGTTTGAAACAAGTCATTTTTTTAAGTAGATTGCAATCCTATTGAAATATAAATCATTTGAGGGATTCACAAGCCACTCATATGTCATATGTCCTAAAAATTTAAAATGGTTGAACTAAAAGTGTCCTAAAATAATATGACTCTGACTGCTATGTTTATTGTGCTGTCGTAAACTATCCATAGCCAAACAAAATAAGCAATAACAAAGAACTTAAACCATTTAAAATTTTTAGGACATAAGACAATATGATATCATAAGTTGCTTGTGAATCCCCCAAATATTTAAATTTTTTTAAAATCCTTTCATAGTAGATCAATATATCGATAAGGTAATCACACTCAAAGAAAGCCCTTCATTGAGACAATGAATATCTACATTGCATCGATGAAATTGTCATTGAAAGTCAGCTTATGAAGCCCTTCATTGCATTAATGAAGAATGTTTCGTTGCATGTATGAATCTAATATGTAAAGATATGTCATAAATGAAATGAAATGAAACCAGTCATTGACCTAATGAAGCCGATGTTTCATTAAACGTTTTCATTAAATAATTTAAACCCCTTTATTAATTAAATGTAATTTTTTATTTGTTTATCGACATTGTTAGGATAAATAAAATTTATTTAATTTCTTTAAATTTTAAAATTTGTTGTTAGTTGTTAGTTGTGTGTTGCCAAATCATCAATCAACTTTTGTCTTGAAAAAATTCAAAAATATTTTATTTATTTAAGTAAGAATTCAAAAACAAATTGAATGGGAATTTTAACAAATCCAAAAAGACATGCAAAAAATTAAAAAAAACCAACAAACAATTATTTTTCCATTAATGTTTTTCTTTTTTCCATATATGTACATCTAGTTAGCCATGGATTAAATAATATTTTTCCTTGAATTTGTTTAATGAAACGATTTTCATTAATACAATTAACTATAAAAATCTTATAAAAAGCGTTAATGTTGTGTTAATGTAAATTTTCATTAAAATAATGCAGAATATTTAATGAAATCGTCTGAATGAATGTTTTTTCTATCAGTGCAACGATCCAATTTTCGTGTCTCTAGCTTTGTGCGGATTTTGGGCCGTACGATACAAAATCAGTTATTTAGTCGGTCATTAACGTTACTCTTTTCATATACATACAAGTAAGAAATCATTTCGAATAAAAATTTATTTTCTTTAATTACACCACTAATTTGCTACAACAGCTTAAGCACTGCAATGCAATTGTAATCTGAAAAACCAAAATGTCTAGTTAGTCATAAAAGATCCTTTAACCTTTTTATAGATTCAGACAATTAAAATAACTCTGAAAGTAAACAAAATCGTGAAATAATTTTTAACAATAATTTGATAATAACTTGATCATGTCATACGTGGGAAAACTACTTGCGACTTAGACTTAATAGTTGTTTCAAGGTCAACGGCAGGACAAGCGATAGTGTTGCTCTTATGGTATTGTATAAATAATTTCATTAACGATTTGTTTGAGCTGTCCTAAATACATATGTATGTGTTTTAATGGTCTTGTATCCTTCGTTTAGGATGTCAAACTGGCCGTACATGTGTCTTATGTGTTTACACAGTTTTGCACTTTTGCAAAACTAAAATTGGCTCCTTGAATACCTTTATTATTTAAGTTGTTAAGCTTAGTTAAGCTGTTTTTGCTTTTTATGGTGAACATGACACAAAAATCCAACAAACATTCTTATAATCATCATGTTTTAAAAGGAGAAGAAAATAAAGTTTAAAAAAGCAAGTGTAAAACAATCACGTTAATAAAACTGATGAGAGTTACAAACATATGCACATAAATATGTTTGTATTTTTTTTTATACAAACATAACCTGCAGGAAGCCAAGGGTCAAGTGTCTCCAAGTCACCACTTTTGTCGACTGTTGTGATGACTCTTTTGTGATATTGTCAACAAAGCGTCAATACTTTCTATTTTGCTAGTAAAAAGTACCAAAAGTGTTGACTAGAATTACTAAAATGAACTAGTGAATACCTGGTTCTAATGTTGCCATATGGTCCCCTAAGAACTACCTAGTCAATCACCCCTATCGTGAATAATTTTTCCCTCAAAATGTTTTCCTATTTCACAAAACTGCAATGGTGATTAGATAATCCCTTGAAATGTGTTCCAATTTTTTTGTATTAGTTTGTTCACTTTGTTTTCTCTTGCGAACAAAATTTCACATTTGGGAACAAAATTTTATGGAAACAAAATTTCACATTTTTTTCACTATAGGGTTGATTAGTTGTAACGTCACTAGTGGATGCTCAATGACAAATACATGGTAAATGTCTACAGCAAAAAACATTGTTTGGGGTACATATAATTAGTCAGTAATACTGGTGACAAAGTCAATAGTGAATCAGTACTGACTGTTTCACTATTGACATTTTCTGCAGGGTATGTACATATATATACAAACACCTATCTAAGTATATACAGTTCATTGATGCATTCAGAAAATCAACGACAATTTGTATGTTTTTTTTTCTCTTGTAAGTCGCCAGCCAACTTCAAATTACAGTTAATAAAGATGGTAAAGTAAAACGCATGGCACTGCACATGTAACATTTTGAGAAATGAAAATATGTTTATTCTGGTTATAAAAACTCAACTGTATGTATGTAATTTCTGACCGGTCCCGCAAAGAGCCCACTTATAATACATACATATGTACATAAATGGCTCACAAAGGGGTTAATACCATATTATATAAGAAAAAAAAAGAGAAATACTACCACTAATACGACATACATACATACATACGTTTGTTTGTTCGCTTTTAAGCGTTAAAAATTCTTACTCAAGAATGCATTGAGCACAAAGAGAAAAAAGCCGGTTCCTCCATTCGATTGTACCGTTTTTCAGCAGTAAGTAGAGGTACATTTTAATAAGAACAGATATGGAGCAGCAGGTTATAAACTGGTAACCACCATATGTAAACTAATACATCCGCAAACTATTTACAAAAAGACAGAACGAGTATGTCTTGTTTTTATGCTGTTGTTGTTGTTATTTTTTTGCTTATACCCACATACATACATACATCCATATTAAAACTTGGTGATTTGATTTATGTGTGGCTGGCTGGCTGGATCTTGCATCTATTTTTCCCTCTTAAATTTCAAATTAATAATAGTGAAGTTCACACCGCCTTTGCTACTTGTTACTCGGTAAATTCTTTATATATTTTGTGGTTAAAAAAATTATTAAAATAAAAATTTAACAAACAAGTTTCCAATATGGTCGAAGTTCACGCTGTGAACTCCACTAATGATTTTATTCAAATTTATTTAAATCATTTCTTGATACAAGTTTACTTTATTGTCAAAACTCCAGCTAATTGTTGATTCTGCTTATATGCCAAAGTGGTAAATGGCAAGATTTTGACACATATTTTAATTTTTATGTAAGAATTTTTGAAACCTTTTCGTATGTTTAATCGAAAGTTATAAAATTTTTAAGGAAAAGCAAGTATTTTTTGTTTAATAATAAATTGATTTTTCCATTTTTATTGTAAAAAATGTTGTTAAAATTTTTTAACATAAATTGCGATTTGGAAAACATTTTTTCAAATAAATTTTGCGGAAAAATATCGAGTTTTATTGTTAACAACAATTTTCGGTTTCGTTTTTAAAGTGTGTTTCAAAATAATAATAATAATTTTACCCCCATATTCATAAACAATTTTTAAGTTTATTGAAGGTTTATTGAACGAAATTTTCATACAAAAACCGTTCAATAAACCTTCAGTAAACTTAAAAATTGTTTATGAATATGGGGGTAAAATTTTAAACAAATAAGGGGTTTCGGTTCTTGATATCGCGAAACCGGTTTCGGAATCAAACTAAGAATAATCAAAATTTACATATACAGGATAGCTCCTTTTAGTTCTTGATTTATTCTTCATATTTCTTTTAAATATTGTGTTTTGGACTTTTAATATGATATGGATTAAGAAGGCATCGTCTTTGTTGATGAACATTTAAGCTCCTTATAAAATATTTAAAATCCTTTTTAGTCAACACTTCAGTCGAAATTTTCTTTGACTTAAAAAACATAAATGTATTCTATTGTCGCCTGAGCTGTGTGTGCAGTTACAGCGTTCTGTTGCAACCACATAAATTTCCGGCAATTAGAACTCATTGCTCATGGCTCTGGATCGCTCTCCACTCACAGTAAAAGAATTACTCTGGGCATCCTTGATAAAAAAAAGGCTTGCTGACACCTTTGGCGTAAATGTTGCACCATGTATTGACTTTAAGTTGATGTAATGGCTCTTCGTCAATGATATGTTGATGCTCAGTGTCTCAGAAGCAAAAATTTTGTTTGTTTACGTATCCGTAATCCGTTCCAATGAACATGGGCCTCGATGCTAATGAACAAACTTTGATTAACAATCATCTACTTTGTCGTTGAGTTTCAAAAGAGCCTGAGCGTAGTTTAAACGTGACTGGCAGTCTGAGGCAGTAGCTGACGAGCTACCTGCGCTTTGTAAGGAAACATCTTTAGGCCGTTTGCTAAAAATTTGCTAAAGAGACGAATGTGTTAAGCCCAATTGCGTAGAAAGTCGTTTGGTCAAAGTTAATGACTGATTTGCGACATCTTCAGCAACAGCGTTAATATTCTCGTTGGCACAAGCCCTACGAGTCCTTCTGTCAGGCGTTGTTCCAGACGATTGCTTAAGGCGGGCGGCTAAGCACCTTAGTGTTTGACCAGTTGGTGTAGGACGGCCGGAAAAATTAGTAACAAGTATACCGCGTTCTTGAGGATTATAGTGTTCCATAACATAACTGTTTTTTTGACATCTATCAAAACTTAACTTAAAGTGGCTATCATTTGCAAAAGTTTTAGCATTTTTTGATAGTGTGACATATATACACATATACACATACATACATACATACATACGAATTTAGAAAAGTTCCTTGAACTAATGACTCAATGTAAGTTTTGAGTTAGAAAATAAGTTTAATAGCCGATAATAAAAATATTAGCATAAATAAGTTCATATGTATTTATATATGTATGTATGTATATTTAAACTAATTAACTAATACATATCTATGTCTGTATGTATATTGATACGAAACAAATTACACAATAAGCAAAAAATCAAAATTTAAATAAACTTTTCAGGAAGATGACTAATTCTCGAGAAAATTTACAATTGAAATAAAAAGATTTTAAAATAAATACAAATAAAAAAAATATACAAAATTATTTCTTAAACAAACAAAAAAAAAAACATAAATATTCTGCTTTCAAAATTTGTTTAATGACTATGGAAAATATTCAGTGAGAAGAATATTGGGCGCTAACGACTTTTAATAGGACATGCAACTTCACATTAATGAATTTTAAAGAAATTAAAACTTTTTTTTAAATATTTTCCTATTTTCTGTTCAAATAATATGTACAAAATTAAAAACCATTAAATTTTGTATCAAACTAAATGGCCAGAATAATTAAATATTAAAAGAAATGCCGATATATGACTCATTGCCAAAATCGAAAAAATGTTTTACACACGAAATGACAAATTTAAATTTATTTTCCTCTTATCGATGGTAGAAAAATAAAATAAATATATTGATTATTAATTAATTAATAGATTTTAATTAATTTCTCTTGATGTAGAGAAATTAAATTATATTAAGATAATTAATTAATAGTCATTAGAAAATTCAAATGCAAAAGAAAAATAAAAGCAAAATCAGTTTTATTTTTATTAAATAAAAATAGACAAATAACATTATATAATAATGCTAAAAATAAAAATGGTATTTTTGTGGCTGTTGCCATTTTTATTTAAATGATGAAGACCAACCAAAAAAAATGTTATGAAATATTAAAAAAAAATCAGAACAGAAAAATAAAAACAAAAACAACAAGTACAAATTCAAAAAAAAAAACTATCAAAATAAACTGTGTGACGGCACCTGACATTCGTATTTAACATAATATGTATATTAAAATGTACGTATGCATGTACGTAAACCTTAAGATACATACATTCATGCATAATATACACAAGAATATTAAAGAGCTTCTGCAAGAGACATTGAACACTCATACCCACTCATTCCATTCAACACATTCTTCTACATATTAATGATCGTGTATCCGAAAAATAAATTTCTATTGTATTTAAAACACTGGTGGTGCGGTCAGTACACATAGATAGTTGGGGAGCTTTCGCTAGCTGAAGAGAGTATTTATGCGCATGCGCAAAAAAATTAAAGATTGAGCAAAACATTTGCCGCTCCCTCCTTAAGGTGCTTTAACATTTTCTCACAGACAACAACAAAATAAACATAAACTTTATTGAATGAGAAAGCTTTTTGCACATTTTTATAGATTTGGCAGCTTCCAAAAGCTTTGACCGGCGCACTTTAATCTTAAGCGATATCCATTTTTAGCTCAATGTAATTTGATGCCGTTTTTTATTACCCATCTCCCTCCCTCTTCACCCCTTTAGAACAAGTGGGCTAGATAATGAAGTTTAAAAGAGGCAAAACTTAAATTTTAAAGTTTAAAATATCTGAAAGAAAACAAACGAAATTAACAAATGTTGTTGTGTATGATGTTTGATGCAGCCAATTTTATTGTGACTGTTGTTGCTTGTTTATATTGCAAATTGTCAACCAGTAGAAGTGGACCAGTTCATCATTTCGTCATTAAACAATTTTTTTTTTTTATTTTCAGATATGTACAGTAGCACTGTCAATCATTTAAAAAAAAACATTATTTTTTCTTAATCGAAACAAATTTTTAAATTGCTAATGAAAAATTCGAATATTTTTTTTTAACAATTAATGGACCAAAAAAACACTAAACAAATGACATGTGCAAATACAAATCGGAATTGCACAAAACTGTATTTGCACATGTATGTATATGACCTTACTAGATCGATTGATCATCAGCTGACACTTGCCATATGTCAATACATATTTTATACACTCTCTCTCTCTCTCTCTCTTATATCGTAAGTTTAAATTGTCAAACTTCATTAATAAAAATATTTAAACAACAAATTTTTTCCGAAGAGCAATTACCTTGATTTATATTAGAAATGTTGTACAACAACAACTTAAGTCAGTTCATTTTTTATACATACATACATATGTAATTAGGTATTATATGCATTCGTAAAGTTCAAAATATTAGGGGTATTCGTTAAATCGCTTAAATGCCTCTTATACCTCTTAGGCCCGTTTTCACATCTTAACTATAAAGTTCAAAATAGTTAAAGGTACCTACAGGTAAAGTGACTAATAAAGTTACCTTCAATTATTTTTCGTTTTCACAACTTCTGTATAAAATAAATTGTATAACTTCCAAATTATGGCAATACTGGTTTTTGTTTACCATAGACCACAACCATTTACATACAAAGTAGCGGGGTTCAATAGTTGTAGAAGAAAAAATGACAATTTCATCTAGTACAGACAACCTTAATTTAACAAACCTAACGTTAAAAGTAAAGGTCGGGCAATCCTAACTTTAGCATAGAGGTGAAATTTAGCTTAAAGTATACTTATGATAACCATAAATGTTTTATCTGTCAGATAGCATCCGTACTTTTACTATTGCTAAGATGTGAAAACGGGCCTTAAACTTTCATATAATATTTAAAGTTTAAGACATATTAGAAGCATTAAAGCGTTAACAATGCCCCTATTGTTTTATATTGCAGCATAAACACACATTTTTTTTTACAGAAAAACAAAGTTAATTTGTTTTCAAAAAGTGTCCTAGAAAGTAGAGATGTCACGAAGCTAAAGCCTCATATAAAGAACAACATTTATTTTATACCCTTCACACACACACATGCGAACCTATAAAGTATATATATTCAGGATCCTTATAAATAGGGAAGTCGATTTAGCCATGTCCGTCTGTCCGTGTGTATGTTGAGTTTATGTAGCTACCATAGGTCACCCAGGGTTGTATAAGGTATCAAACTTTTGAAAATGTTTTCGAGAACATCGGTATTGAAAACTGTCTATCATGTATTTAGAAACTTTTTTCCATATCATGATAGAAAAAATCATAGTGGACCTCTCCGTGGAAATCGTCTATAATGTAAAAAACTTAATTATACCTTATTCTAAAAAGATTATTTTAGCAGACATAAATAAAAATTGTTAAAAACATTCCCTTATTAAGGTTAATATAGTATGTATCACAATTAAAAGGTCACTCTGTTTTTGTTTTGAATCAATTAAAAGTCTTTGAAAGAGTAATTAAATTTTGCATGAACTTTCAAACAAAGTATAATGAAAGCTGCAAAAAATGTTTGATGTTTTATTTTTGAAAATATACCGTTTGTTTAAGTTTCATTAGTATAAGGTAATTTTAAGAAAATGTTATTAAAAAGATCAGTAGTAAACTGTAATTCAAAACTATTGGTCTTAAAGGAAAGAGTTAAATTTTATTTTGAAATGACGCGTGGTTGCATTACATTTTATCTTCCTCGACATCAAAATGTTTGCGTATAAAGATGAAAACCTTTCATTACGTGAAATTTCGAGAAAAATTGGAAGAAGTCTTTGTATGGTGCAAAATTTTTCGAATAACCCGGACAAATATGGCAAAATAAAAAGATCTGGCGGAAAAAAAAAATTTTCGCAAAGAGACATAACGCACATTACGCGATTGGCAAGTCATTCCTCTTGCAGTCTTAACGCTATTCGCCAAAAAAGTGGAGTAAATGTTTCTTAATCTGCCATCTATCGAGAAGTGAGAATATTGTTCACTCAAAAAGGGTTCAAGTTTCGCGATTATTGCCACGTCATTTGGAAGCCAGACAGAATTTGTCCGCGAAAATATGAGTGCCAATTGGGAACGTAAGGTAAGCTATTTATTTATTTTATTTTTTTTTAAAGTGCAGAAATAAAATGAAATGTATTAAAGTTTATATTTTGCGACGAAAAAAATGGAATTTAGATGGTCCAGATGGATATCGAGGATATTGGAGAGATTTAAGGAAGTCACCCCTCAACTTCTCAAGAAGAAATTTTGGTGGTGGCTCACTTATGGTCTGGGGCGCATTTCGTGCAGATGGACTGCTTGAGAATCAGTTCGTCACATGCAAAATGAAAAGTTCCGATTATGTCTCAACTTTAGAAATGAGTTTAATTCCATTTCTTGCTCAAAACCCCACAAAAAATTCATATTCCAGCATGACAATGCCGCAATTCACAACAGTGCCTATACAAAAAATTGGTTGATTGAATTGGCCGGCATGTTCCCCTGATATGAATCCGATGGAAAATGTATGGGGATTTTTATTTCGCCGGGTTTATGCCGAAAACCGCTAATTTAGTAACATTTCTTCCCTAAAAAAAACGGCAATTTTAGAAGAATGGGAAAAAAATGATAAAAAGATAATAAATAATTTAGTATGAGTATGAAAAATAGAATTTTTAGTTTAATTACAAATAAAAGTGGCCAAATTTGTCAAAAAACATAATTAAATATTGTTTTCTTTTGTGCTTTATTTAAAAACAACAACAACAAATTATATCAAAGTAACATAAAATAACAGTACATAAAAATATAAATAAATTTTATAAAGAGACCAAATTGATCAATGCATATTTTAAGAAAAAATTAAAAAAACTATCTGTTGTCCTTTATAATAGAAAAAAATTTGGAACAACTTTTTTGATTCGGTCAAAAAGTAGGCAAACTAGGCGTGGTTAAAAATTGATAAAAACTTACAATATTTTTTTGAATAAATTATTTGTTTAAACGAAAGCAGAAGAGAACTTCGACTTAAACATCTTTAGTAGTACTTTATGGGCTTTAAAACAAAAGTGACATTTTAAAAAATTTCTGAACTATGTAGTTGTGAATTTAAAGTGAAATGCAAAACTCCATTTATCTAAAAACGGGACCAAATTTTATTTGCTTTATATTTTCTTAGAACAAACTATAGCTAACAAACAAACAAGTTAGTACAAACTCATATATTTTTATAAACAACTACATACATATGTATTTACATTTTGAATGTATATTACGTATACGTACAGAGGTTATTTTAATATTTGCAATACAATTTTATAATTTATTCGATTACTTTATTTTCATGTCAAATTATTGACAACCCTACTACATGCATATGCATATTATCTACAAACATACATATATAGATACATTTTTTTTTTTTAAAACAAAATTATGTGCATAAATATGTATGTATGTATGTATGTTTATTTGTCTTAAATGCTATGTAAAAAGTAATTACAAAATATTAAATATTTCATTGCCAAACTGTCAAAATGTCATAAAAAGATTTTTTTCTCTAAACATTAAATTCTATTTTTGTTTTATTTTTTTGCATATAAATCTTACCTACAATTTGTCATTTGTAAATAATTTTAATTTATGTATGTAATTAAATATACAAATATTTGAAATATGTAGCTTCTTTTAACTAGTGGTCGGTCGCCCAGGAAATTTAACGCTAATTTATTAAATTTAAATGTTTAAACGATATTGAGGTTCTTTTGACAATTATTTTATCATTAATTAAATTATAAAATTTTGTTAAGCTTCTAAATTATTTAAGTAAATATAAATGTTTTAAGGCTGGAAACAATAATCTAGTAGAATATAATGGGATGAAGTTTTTAACATCATAAATAATTTAAAAACTAACAAATTATAGGTAACGCAATGCATATACATATATGTATACTATAACCAGTGTTGCAAGTTTTTTTTTGAGCTTCCTCGCCAAATAGCAAAAAAATATACAATTTTAATT